>JAULBW010000038.1:0-32033 GCA_032358265.1 Vaucheria bursata | reverse complement strand
GCATTTTTTATGCAACATATTTAGTCTTTTACATATATAAAATTGATCTAGAAAGACACCTAAATTTTTCCTAAACCGTAGCCTTTTGTCTTGGAGGATTTCTGAAGTATTCTCTCTTGATTCTTAAGGAAAGAAACTAAATGCAAGAGTGTCGATACCCAAAGTAACATGTATATACTTAAAGAAGGCATAAAAAATAATGAGTAAATGAGCAGTATTAATTCTGGTATACAACATTTTTAATTTATTTAAATGCTGCTAAGTATAAAATACTTCATATTTTTACACAACTTGGTAGTTAAAATTTAATAAAACTAGATGGGAACATTTATCCAGCATACCAAAAATTTTAAAACTTGTTTTTCAGAAATTTGTAGCATTACTTGCCTAACCATAGTACATGTTCTTAAATTACAACTTTTACAATTAAATTCTACACTTTTTTGCAAAAAATATGTTGAATAGAGCCTATGATCAAGTTGAACCAATAGACTTTGAGGTGTATGTACCAAATAAATGCTCCAGTGCCTTAAATATACACAGATCTGAAAACAATTGAAAATTTTATTTAGTTCTTGCAAACTTGAAGTAATATTTTTAAAATATTAAAATTTTTGTTTGAATCAAATACTTTTGCTACTATTTGCACATTGTATGCTTCTATGAACTTTCTGACTGATAGTCTTTTATTGACTTGATTACTTGGATTACTTTATGAACTGTTAGTCGGTTTATAGAACTGGCAACAGTACTTTGAATCTTTGCATTACGTTCCTGGCACAAGCTCATTCTCCATTCATTTAAGAAATATGCTCTCTCAATTTTTGTAGTAGTTATAAGTCAAAGGATTTACACAAGCAATGTCTTTTATATTTCGTTTTTTTTGGTGTAAATTTTTTTACTTTGACTCTGAAAGAAAACTTCTCTCTAATCTTTAACTATGGATAGTAATCAACTTAGTGCATATCACTATCAGCCACACAGCTGAGTCACTTGGAATTAACATTACTATTATACATTGCAAAAATTTAATACTAAAAAGTAAATTTTTTCCTGATCAAGAGTGATGGAAAGGTGTATTCAGTAATTTTTCTATAACCTGACACTTTTTCTCTAAAGAATTCATTTTACAACATAATAACTTTGTTGTTACATTTAGTACATTCTGCATTCAGCAGACCGTCAAATTTATTTGTTGAATTGTCATTATCATAATATTATTTATTTATACTTTTTCAATCCATGCCAATAATAAATTCATTTATGTACCTGAATCAAGCTGCCTCTACATTTTCCTTTTTGCTATTGTCACTTTGTATTACCTATAAACTCATTTGCTTCCACAATGTGCTCCATCATATCACATGCCAGTTTTTGCTGACAACTTTGAGGACACTGACCAATATTATTGGCATCTTTCTTTTGAGTAATTTACTTGTAGTCTCACATACATTTGTACATGGTACATGTATATTCCTTGAGATGAAAGAACCCAAATTCTGTACTCTACTGTTGTGAATGGCTAAATACTAGCTATTACCTCTCATAGTTTTGTATTCATACTAATACCTCAACAAATGAAGATCTTCTTATTCCTGACTAATGATTTAGCTTTTGATTCTGCCCGAAAAAGCTTTTTCATGGCAAATCTTTGAATGCTATTGGAAATTTTCATTGATTTTTTACTTCATGTACAGAACATGGTCAGAATCATTGTTGATAACATTTTTCTAGCATTCACTTAATGACTTATAAAACAAAGTGATAGCCAATTCTTTCGAGAATGAAAATTGGTCTTTCCACAAGGCACATAACATTGTAGCCAAATCATGTAAGTATAGGTTTCTTGCTTATCATATATCTTTTATACCTAATGCCATTCAATATATTATCTTTGTTTTACAGCAATGCAAGATTAAACTTGCATGATGCTAACATTTCTGTTATAGAAATTCATAGTGAGCAATTCAACCATTCCAAAGATCTTAGATCACTAAGAGTAGTACATGGATACATGCTTATATCAATTTATATTAATCTAAACTTGAGAAAACTAAAATACTTAGTTACTAGCCCCAGAGCTACTTGTTGAAAGTTCAAGATAAATAGATTGTGTACATCATTAAATGTACTACCTACTTTTATGCATACAGTGTCAATAACCAAGACTTTCAATAAACAAGAGTAAAATGCACTAAAAGATTTTATACTTGTCATCTGAGCTTGTAATATTTTTGTTGGCTTTCTATATTTTCTAATTAGCTTTTTTTCAATTAAAAATGCTTGGTTTTAGTTCAGGATTTGACCATTGAAGTTTGCCAGAAGTATTTTTATGCATTTTCCTTATATGGAACTTTCTTTCACAGAAAAATTTTGCTGAATCTCTGCCATAGAAAATGCAACATTCATTCACTGCTCTTGTAGATTATTTATATTTTTCATAGAATATCATTCACAGTTTTTTAATCTGTAGATAGCTTAAGTGACATATCTCTTCTTATCTTGTTTGATCATATGACTGATTATCTAAATTGAGCTGGAAAAAGCTTAGATAGTAATGCCTCCAGCAATCATCACAATACTAATTTTAATTTTATCCAATACAAATGCTACAGTTTTTGAATGAAAAACAGAGGCATTGATTATTACCCTTATATGAAGTCTATCTTGTCCCAGATTTTATGGCAAATTTGATAACCATACCATGTATTTTGTATACTGCAAGTAGAGTAAAGGTCTTGCAACAATCTAATTTATAAAGACTGTTCCAAAATATTACTCCTGCAGCTTAAACTTCATATTCACAATGTAGAAAACATTTTTCACTAGGCACACTGCTGTTATCACAATTACTATTAAAAACAATTTTTTTTTTAATTTTGTGTCAGAGCATACTAATTTCAAATAGCTTTGTAGCTGATAATATTTCACTGTAATAGATGTATTTTTACAAGTTATATGTATAGTCATTTTCTTGTCTATATGAATCTGCAACCAATTGGTTTTGAAAATTGTAAAGTGTTCATCATGTTTTTTGTTCAATGCTTCAGAAACCATCAGCTGCAATTGCACCTTTTCTACACAAGAAGAATATTATATAAACCTGCTGCAAAGGACAAGCACTTTCTTGTAATCTTAGTAATATACTTTCATATATTTTACGAATGACTACACTTACTAAGATTGCTTCAAGTCTACCTCATATTGTAAGCAGGAGTGCTCAAGTAGTTTATGATGTGACCACAATGCCATTTTTTATGTCTTTTCAATAACAATACAGTCAAGTTTACATTTACTGAAATCCAGCTTTTTTTGCTTCTTTGGACATGGCACTGAAAAAACTGCTTCTTATGGCTACCAGCAAGAAAGAATTTCAGAAAGTTATTTTGGTTCTTTAACTGGCATCATGCATTGGTACATTTTTACTTATGAGTATGTGCTTAATTAAATGCCTTATGTATACTAAATGGCTTATGTATATCTACCAGTAAATTTGTTTCAACTATTTTCATTGCTAGTCTTCCAAAAATATAGATTTTTAAAAAAGACTGGTTGTTTAATGCTTGTTTTTCTCAAAAATTTGATGATGCAGCAAAAAATCATGAGAAGTATTTTCCTTGATCCTTCTGCAGACTATGAAAACAGAGAATGTTTCATTCAAGAAATAACATGCCAATTAGGCTCTCATCATTTGGCACCAAGACCCTGCAAGCTGAGCATATTTTTGACTCATACCTTAACTTACACTTGAGTTTATAAATTTAACTCAACCCAACATGAGTTATATGGCTTGACCCAACCTTAAGACTCTAAGATTTTCAATCAAGTCATGACAAATTAGCTGAATTCTTGCTATTACTAGATTATATCATGGTAACAATGCAATATAAATTTTTTTCAAAAATAGATATATCGATATAAATATAATACTATACAATAAAAAATTCAGACAAATCAATAGTTGCTATGAAACTACTCTGACTAAAAGAACAATCTAAGATCAAATAAAATGAGGTACATAATTTCCAAAAAAAGTGAAAATAAAGTTTTAAAGTAGCATTCATGATAAAAAAAATTGTTGAAAGAGGTACCAAATTATTTTGTAATTTTCATTGAAATGTTTTTCAGAATTTGCTTTATTGTGAAAGTTGTATTTGGGATACAAAATCTAATTTTTAGATATGCAAAACTAAAAAGTTTGATGCATTAAGTTTGTTAAGTACGTCATGGTGAGACTGAGAGATAATGATCATTGTTAGAATGTATTATTTACACCCAGATTGTTGAACCTGATTGTAATGGTATTTTTTGCCTAAAAAAATTGTATTTTTCAGAGGGCTTACTCTGAGTATTGCTTGAGTTCAATGTGCTGTACGTGACTGAATTAGAAATCTATGGCAGATTTTATCTTTGACAAATTAAAAAAGGATTAATTTCTCAGCTTGGTCAGCTGTGATTTGGGCATAAAAAATGTTGAGATTAAAAAATAAATTGAACATGCATCAGGATAGACAATATTAATGAACTACAGGTATTTTTTTTATAATCATTTAATCAGAGTATTTGAAAAATCAAAAGATTAAAGTGTACCATGTTTCCTCTGCTAGTAAGTCATTTTAAATTAAACTGCTTGAGGTAAATGCAACTTTCTCTACAACTATGTAATACTATTATGACATGCCACTTCTATAAGATAGTTTAAACTTCACATTTTACAAAAGACAACTTTGAACAGTGATTCAAGGTTAACAATCTACATAGAATTTCTGTCAATAGTGCTTGCTTCTTGTGGAAAATGTGTTTGCTTAAACACTGCAAATATGTCCAATTGTTGATGATATTTGAATTATTAAAAGTAACAGAATCTTAGATCATCATGTTAACTATAAATGTATTTGAAATTTGTGCGGCTTAATGAATAATACCAATAGATTGCTCAATTAAGAATGATTGCCAAGACAACAATGTGACCAATGCAGAGACCTATTTTTATGGCAACAAGTTTTTTTTGAAGTGCAAGTATGATACTAAAAACTTCTGTTCTAATGCAGATTTGCCCCCCAAAATATTAAATTTGCTGCTAAGAAAAAAAGGGCAAAAAATAAGTACCTGTTAGGAAAATTCAAATAGAAGAAATAGCACAAACATATATAGAATTTGGTATTAATCTACATGCATTGCTGAAAGTGAGATAACTTTCTCAACACGCAAAATTTAGCAGCATGAAGAACAGGGTTCAGTTCTTTGAATTACCTTAAAACTAAAACCAAACTAAAACTGAACTGAAACCAAACAGAAACCATTGATAAATGTTACTACAGCCACACAGAATAAGAAGTAACCCTTAGTAGAGTTAGTTTCTAATTGCATCACAATACTAGGATTGCGGCAAGGAGACAATAGAAAAAAAATAATAATGCATGCAGAATGAGATAGAAAAAGAGAGACAAAAAATTAATAAGTACATTAGTTAGCTATATTACAATTTGAATGACCCTACACTAATGCAGCAGAGAGCGGTTGCCTTTATCACAGCATTTCTATGGAGATGGATAAAGATGAAGTTGAATAGAAAAGTACAATGCAAACTTAAATCTGCCCAAGAGTGGAGAATTAAACATTGTCAAGATGAAAGTGCAAATTAATTTCCACAGATAATGGTGATAATACCAAGTAAATTGTAGGACAAAATATTATTTGGGGTAATACGTAAATTGTCAAAAATGTCAATTTGGGTTGTAGAAAATGAATGAACTAATAACAGATAACGGATCACAATCTTGAGTAAAAAATGTAACAGTAACCATAGAAGTTCTGATACTTGCCTCCAAAAAACATGCAGCATTGTAATAAGATTGGTGGTAAGTCTAGTTACAAGATGAGCATCTCTTAATGTGTAAGTTGTCACTAGACAAGCACTAGTTAATAGTTGGAGATTGACAGATCTTATGCCAGAACTTTGGAGTGTAGATCCTGCCACTGCGGTAATGTTTCTTGTGTTAAATCTCAAACCAAACACCATGATGTTGGTAGCAGTAATTACAAGATTAGAATTTGAACAATGGCCAGGTATGCAGCAATCTATAATTACACTTTCACTACAGTGAAGATAGTCATTGGATTGGATAGAAAGGCAAGGAATAAAATAGTTCTTAAATACACTTCCCCAGCCTTGTATGTTTTTAAGTTAAATTTGTCTTTTTAGTTTCTCTTGACAGTAAAAAGTATTTGGTATCAGTTAAATAGATTCTACTTTGTAGAGCAAGGTCTAGAAGCTATGGTGTACATTGATCCTACTAAATACTTAGAACTAAAGCAAAAATAGAGCTCAAGTAGTAAAGTTTAAAAAGTCAACTTTTTAAGTTTAAAAGTACAGTTCTAAGAAGGTCAATTGGAAACGCATCTTGAGTTTCATGCAATCGTTTCAATAGTGTCCAGCCATAGATTATCTTTAAGAACTCAAATTTTAATGATTTTTGCAATTTATAAAGGTTAAGCACTGATGATTTTTTTTGTTACTTTTACTTTATGTTCAACAAATGTTGGAAATTTATTAGTGAAAAGGTGCGTTTGTTTTAGTTTATTGAATGGAGCATTGATTGTTCTTTTATAAAAAATTTATCCAATTGCAAACAAATATTTTGTTAGCAAATATTTACTCTTAATAGTGAAAGTATCTTAAGTTAAGCAAAAATCTTTCTGTATTCAAGTTATATAAAGTTTATTGATCATTTAATAAAGGTCTGTCAATAGATTGCCCTCTTTAGTAGAATTACATGCTGAGAAAAGTTAATGAATATTTCAAATTCAACAAAAATAAAAAGATAAATTTAGATATATAAAGGGAAAATGTTACTGGCCATCGCAAATATTGGTCAGTAATTAACCAATCTTCTGCGGATTAGCGAAAGTAATGTTACAAAGTGTCCTTCACAAAATACAGGCTTGCACACTTACCATTTTTCTCTAGCTCCAGAAAAAGATAGAACTGCTGATTTTATCATATACAAATACTCTTGGATCCCGTCAAATCTACTTGTGCTAGACAAGTCAGTTTTAAGTGGTCTATGAGTCGCAACAGGTGAATTGGTCAAGTATATTGTTTGGCGAGCTGAATTTCTGTTTTACAGAGCTGTCAAGAAAAAGTCTTATCATTTTGCAATGAATAACATAACACTGCTGCTCAATTGTTAAATTTCATTTTTTCCTTGTGCTGTATGCTTTTGTTCCTGTGTGTTACGGGTTAGCAAACTGCTGTGTTTGCATAAGGTTAAGTCCAACACGTGCAAGTAGCTCAAATTATATTTTTAATGCAATATCCTTAATGCAATATCCTTTTTTTAAGTTGATCTTTTTGCTTCTGACATTATATGTAAGAGGCATTGAATGCAGGAAAATACATATTCTTTAGAAAAGAATCTGCGTCAATACTTCAAACTTTACAACAGTTAGCAATTTTGGCTTAAATTCTTGTTTCGAGAGATTTTTTTCCTTTTCCGTTTTTGAAATGATTCATTTGTGTGATCAATATATTCGGCTTTTTTACGACAATTTCTGCAATATATCGGCTATTAATTTTGTTTTCCGTTACAAAAAGTCAACGGAAACGAATGCTTCATAATATATCATTAAGATCCTTGTTGCAGGCATATTTGGATTACGCAAGAGCAAATTCCGGTGTAAATATTTGGAGAATTAACTGAGGTAGGTGATTCAGTAATCGACTCATGGTTTTGAACTGCATCTTCTACTTTTTACGTTGCGCTCATCTGTCTAAATATAGAAATATTCTATCAGGCATATTTATTAGACGTTAAGTCATTATGGGACTACTTTCTTTACTACGAAAGCTTAAAAGAAGTGACCAGGTAATTAAAAATGAGTTTATTGATATTAATCTGCCATATCGCGCAGAAATTACCGAAGCATAGAAGTATCACTAACATTTTATCCAATATTCGTTTGAATTGAAGTTGTTTCGATGAGATTTTTTTCTAATTTGACAATTATATAATGATATATTTCTATACTTCACAGAAAGTGGCAGGGTTTTAATTGATGTATTCATGGATTACATCGCAGAAGGACAATTACTTTCATTTACTGTTATTCCCAAGTATACCACATCACACGATGACTTGACTAAAGCAATATATTTGAACAATATACAATTATGTCTGCACAGCTTGAGCTGATGTAACCAGCTCAACTGGAATACTTAAATTGACGTTTTAACGACGAAAGAAATACATTTAATATGTAATTTCTAGAAAGCTCAGCTCTATACCACTTGTTTCTTTGAGTAGAATGTCTCGAATAACTTTTATAAGTAATATCCGTTCAGAAAACTGTATATTAGAATGAAAAGTTTTGAAAGCTCTATTCTCAATGTATCATCATATCTGGTGGATTAAAAACTGTATTTTGAATACCTATTTATGCTTTTTTACAGGAGGCACGTATTTTGGTTCTTGGCCTTGACAATGCTGGGAAAACAACTATTTTAAAAAAACTTTCGGATGAAGATATTACCAGTATTATGCCTACTCAGGTACAGTGCATGTGCGTTGTGTTTATAACCAGTAAAAAATTGAAAAATATTAATATGATTACTAGAACAATAAAAACATCCTTAAAAGTAAAGAAATATTAAATGCTATGAATGTTGAAAAGCACGCTTTTATGACATTTCTACTTATTTTGAGCTCATTTTTGTTAAGCAGTCATATTTCATTATAATTCTTAAAATGTTTAACTTTAGAACCTAAAAGTCCCACCCTTTTCCTGAAAATGATAAAATATACGAAAGACTTCAAATATGTTGTTATATAAAGTTTTTGTTACTCGGAATAGAGAATAACTTCAGTCAATGGAAGATGGTGTCCTTTCAAATATAACAGAATATTTGAGAAAAATGTCAAAAATAATGTAATATCTCCTTACAAAAATATGAATAACCATATTACGCAGCCAGAAAACAATAAGCTTATAGATGAAAGTGCATAATAAGCCGCTAAAGTTATTTTCAAACTGTTTGATATGTTCAGAAGTTATTATAAAATTTGACTCGACAAAAATACGCTCAAAATGAGCTGGAAAGTAAAAAAACATGCAATTGTTCTTCTAAACTTTTTGTCATGAACCACAAATTTACTGTTATCGAGATGTTTCAGCAGCCTGTTCTTTGCACTAAGCAATTGATGAAAAGGTCAATATTTCATTGCAGTGCTAAAAATAGGCACAAAATGCTTCTAATATTGCTATTATTGAACTTGAGAAGTTTCAAACGAATTCTTGTAGAGATTAAATATATCATAGAGTTTTCCTAATAAGGCTTTATTTTTGTATGCAACTAGATTGAAATTGTCCCAAAATTCAATAAAATTTGAATGCTTTATGTATAAATAAGAAATTATGTTACGCTGGACATTGCTTGGTAGAGCAATTAACAAAGGTATAGTTCATACTGTTATGTCACCATTAACGTGTCCAGGCCTTGATATATATATATATATATATATATATTTTATATGCTCATGTTGTAATGAAATTGCATTCAGAGTACAGTGACAGTCAAAGTGTTTGTCACTGGTCAAATGTATTAAAGAATTTGAACTTTTTGCGAGTAATAGTAGCTTCTTTCAAAGCAACTGAAAGAAAAATCAATTTCCTGCTACCACATCATCAGCACCCCATAAATCATAGGCTTCACTTTTTTCATTGAGTTCAGCCAAAGTAGCTATTTTCCCCACTTCCTTACTATATAATATATATTTATATGATTTTTGTTTTGCTTGTTAAAATTTTAAATTGCATGTTCTGATGTGTAGGGATTTAATATAAAATCGCTCATGCACGATGACTTTAAGCTTAATGTTTGGGACATTGGTGGACAGAAATCAATAAGACCCTACTGGAGAAATTACTTTGATCAAACTGATGCACTGGTATGTATGTATACATACATATATATATATATATATATATATAAATATTTAAATTTATGTAAGTAGGAGTATATACCTACTTATTCATCATTACGTGTGTCTGTATGTAAGCACTGCTGTGATAGTTTTAGGGTCTCCTACAAACTTCAATGCAAAAGAAGGGGAATTCAAACTAGCGTAATTTATAAGCAGTATTGATAACACTATATTATTAGTACATACTATAGAAACCAGAGCAGTATTCGAATGCTACACACCTAATTGTGTGCCAGAGTAGCATGCATCAATATGCGTGCATACGTATTTTTATCTGCGTATATAAGTATATAGTACTTGCTTTCAATTAAGTTCAGCCAAGTTTCCAAATTCATTTTTTGAGGCTTTAAAAAACCTTCATCTTTTACTGTGTTAATGGAAGCACTCGTTTTTCAAGTGTTGACATAAAAAATGCATGTTATACATATAAACATATATATGTATATATATATATATATATATAAATATAATTTTTTTATCTTTTTTTAATTGCAGCTTTTACACTTGATGGTATAAATTAATTTACATTTTTATCATCAAAACTATTCCACAGTGTTTTCAACTAACTGTGATTTTTCGAATGTGCAGTTTTGGGGAAATGGTCATGTACAACAAAGCTGTAAAAATATGTACAAAACTATTAAAAATAAAAAAAATACAAAAATATAAACAAAAAAATACAAAAAATAAGTAGAAGAAAATTAAAACTTATAGACTACATGTATGTAATATATTTATTTATGCTAATGTAGCAAAAAATATAAAAGCATATAAAAAACTTTATATATATATATATGTATATATACTTAAAATGCACATTTATATAGAAACATGTGGACACACATGTACATATTCTTACACATATAAATACATGTAAATTAATATAAACTTTCCGTATTTGGTGTTTTTAGGTGTATGTGATAGATAGTGCAGATAAACGTCGTATGGCAGAAACTGGGGAAGAACTGGGTCAATTGCTTGAAGAAGAAAAATTGATAGATGTGCCACTTCTTGTATATGCTAATAAACAGGTACGATGCCTAAATTATAAATATATATGTTAGATTTTTTGTCATCACTAATATGCATATTTATATATATATATAGATTTTTTGTATCATTTTATTGAATAATTTTTATGTTTATACTTATGTATATATATTAGAACTTTCACCTTCGTTACTGTTTAAAATCTTATCTCAAATAAACCAGTTTTACCGGTTAAAATTTTCATAGTATACTTTAAAATAATCTCAAAAAATTGCTAAAACAGGATAGTTTTGACAGCGCTATGACTACTTAAGACAAGTAAGGTCATTTACTGATAGTTAAATGTTTTGAATGAACCGATATCACACTTGAATATATGCCTAGTATTCTTTGTCTATAGACTTTTTTTAGTTTATGGCCTTTTATATGAAATGAAATTGAATTATGTAACAGTTTTATAAGTAAAATCTTTAGTGAATGGAAACAAAATATACATACAGAGAACACTTCTAGTCTGTATGCAAGGATGTACAGTCAAATGTCACATTGAGCTATTTGTAGGACACTGCACACGTAAAAAGTCACATGAAAAGTCATCACCATTGTGTGGAAATCATATATAAAATTTTAGCCTGAATTTCATTGCTTAAACTAGTTATTTTACCATTGTGCACACAATTGCTAAAATCAAACTGGAAAACTTATGTACTTATACATCAATGTATGGTTGCATTGATAGGATTTACTGAGTGCTATGGGAGCTGATGAAATTGCAGAAGGTCTCGATTTGCACACTATTCGTGACCGGTCTTGGCATATCCAGGGGTGCAGCGCAAAGGCCGGGGAAGGGTTACAGGTAGGATACATACATACTTACATACCTACTAATACATATATGCATAGTGTGCCCAAGCAAGAGGTTATAAGTTTGCGGATTTACTCAAGATATTAAATACATATTGTTTTATTTAATAACAATAATTTCTTTGTTTTTTAGGAGGGTATGGAATGGATTGTAGCAAAAATCAACGAAAAGTGCAAAGCAAAGTCTGAAGAAAAATCTAACATGTAAATGATATTTTTGGTGTGGGTGTAAGGCAATTAAAAATCTGTCAGTACAATTAGTTATGCAATGATTTAAAATTGAAATTTTTTGCACTTGTAGTTTTTAAATTTATTTAATTTTTCAAACATAAAATCTATTAAACACAAAAGCATTTTGAAATGGCTTTATTTGTGCAGTTTAATTTCCTTTGAAATTATCCAAATTTCTCTCAAGTGCAGTTGCAATTGTTCTGAGATTCCCCAAATTTCTCTGCACAGTTTAATTTTTTGTGCAGTTCAAAATTGTACATGCAGTTTAAATACATTAAGACAATTTAAATATTTTTATACAGTTCAAGTCTTTTGTTAATCCTTTGCATTGTCCAACATTTATTAATGCATATTTATTTAAACCATAGAAAGGAGTCAGTCTCATTATTCCTTTTCTCAGTAATATTATTTTTTGAAACTTTTAGCACAGCAAACTTCTTTTGTTACTTTCCATTCTGACAATAATCCTTTCAACTTGCAAGATATTGATACAATAAAATTTAGAATAATGTTGAGCCATTTTAAGGAATTTAAGCTTTTTATACATTCAAAAATATTTTTTATCAATAGGGCATCACTCATAAATTACTCGATGCATTCTGCCTGGTTCAATTTTTTCTCACAAAGTTAAACTTGTCACTAATTTACCAAAGATTATTTGCTCTAGACCATGAGTTGCTACTGCTTTGTTATAGTCACTACTACTACGTGTCAAAGCGTCACTTAAGTTACTACTGGGTAACACAGATTCTTTTGATCCATTTGGTCAATTTTAAGCTATTTATAGTGTTCTGTTGTCTCATCTGCTACCACATTAGAACACTTAACTACTATCTTTTGTAAATGACTGCATAAAAAGAAACTCACCAAAGTATGGTATATGGAGCATTCTAAATTTAAAAAATGGCTGGAAAAAATATTTTGACACAATTAAAATACAAGTTTAACATAAAGTATATCTTTTATTCTCCTTGCTGGTTTTTATACAAAACATTCTTTTCTAGAGGAATATCTAATTCAATAGTGCATGTCTATCAAAAAGCTTGGCATATTCTTCTTATTCCAAATAAGTCTGGGCTGCTTTGTGAGAACACTATAAAATATGTTGAATTTTTTTCAACTTTTTATGAACTTTTTGGTGTATTTTAGTTATTACCATAAGATATGAAAACTATTGTTTGAATAACAATTAGATGTTTTAATGTTCCTTTGATTTACTTTCTCTTAGACTTGCAAAAATAATTATTCTTCCAACTTCTACTATTTATAATTTTAGCTTGCTAAAAACTGCTTAATGAAATTTTTCTTCACACCAAGTAAGTCTTTGGAAATGTTCAAAGATTAAGATATTGTTGACTAATATGAATGTTTTTATAAAATTATTATTTTAAACAAAAAAATAAAGAAAACTGACATTTAAAAAATCCACAAGTGTACTTGTCTATATGAGTTTTTTTATCTTTGGCATCAGTATCTAACTATGATTTCAGAAAAGTCTGAGATTTTAGTGAAAAAGTGTGATTTATTTACATGGCACTCTCCATTATTTTGGATCATGAGATTATTTTCTCAGTTTAAAGCAAAGCTATTTTTTTAGCATTTCATATTTCATGTAGCTATTTACATCATCAATGTAAAGGATGATACTTTAAAGACAGTTCTGATAGCTATTCAATTAAAGATTCTTTTATGTTTGAAATGCCACAAAAAAATTGCATTGAAAATTGGAAATATGAAGAATGCGCTAAGCACCAATTCCTGAGCTCAAAAAATTTTGCATTTTTTTCTGTTTTAAATAAAGTAAATATATCTGCAAGGTAAATATTTTTTTGCTTTACCAACTGCTTGTACTCCTAAAAATTTATAGGCCACGTCATGTGCTCATGGACAGTATTGTACCACATCCAACTTTCAATGTAGACTTTTTTATGTACCATTACTCTCATGAATATGCACTAAAAAACATGAATTGTTTTATAGCAACACCAAATTTGTTTATCTAACCCAGGTAATATTTTAAAAAATAAGAAAGTTGAACAAAAAAATACCAAGTACATGAATTTCCAGCAATACATTCTACAAAACTGATAGCCATGTGTGTTACTTTTAAATTGATATAGTAATATATCTGGTTTGTTAAGAAGGGAGATAGTATTGACTCACAGCTATGACACTGCTATCAAATACATCAAGATATAAACTTATTTATTAAATATGCAGCTATTATTGTTAGTTGAATAATGTAAATTTCAACAGAAAATGAATAGCATCTATATTTGGATTTTATGAATGTCAATGATCAGTAAATCATACATCTGTGCCAGCCATGGTTCATCATAATTTTTGCTTTTTTGGCAATTCATTTTCAATATCCACCTTTGGAAGACAAGTATACCTTTTTGGTTAATCGCACTTTCAGTTTTTCAATGAAATGAGCTTTTAGTATGCACAATTACATGAATATGAATGATTGCCAAATAATTCTCATCATGTGTATTTGCAGTATTTTCCTAGGTAAAGAAAAGTATATGAAGGAAAACTACTTACATGATTTTATAAATGCACCCCTAATATTGAAACTAGAATAGCTGCTGTGATCAATATACCTGAGTGTAGTATTCTTATTCTTCATATTATTTTCAAGTTGCATAGATAAATGAATTTTATAAAAGAGTTCCAGAAAAAATTAAGAACATTCACCATTTTATCTTGTTGCATGCAAAAAAGACCAGATTTAAATAGATATTGACAAAGGTTTATGAGTTGTTGCTCTGACAGAGAGAAAGCCTGCAAATCAATGCAAGCTGGGAAATTATGTCTATATTTAGAAGCCTAGTACAAATAGATTAGCTTTTGTAAAAATAAATGCATTCGCACTGGAAGAAAGTCTAATTTGAGATGCTGACAAGTGTTAGGATAAAGTATTACCTCAACTCATTTCCATATTAAATTCTAGAAAAAATCACTGTCGCTAATCTTAGTCAATCGTCATTCATGCCACAGCCGATGTTTGAAAAAAAATAGCATAAAAACAATGTTCTATAAGATGCGATGCGCACCTATGACGGAGGGTCATATGTTAGATTGGAGATTATGGATGACAGGACTATAAGATGAGCACAGAAGATAACAAATCAAAAAGAAAAATGGAGCATATATTATAGAAGAAGCAAAACAAAAACGGCATCAACGTATGATACTCAGCAACGTGCCAGAAGAGTCAGCAATGCATATTGCTGCAATCGTTGGAATTGATAAGAAGTTAAATTTGCTAGAGCTTTCAACATAGGCTTGATGAGGATAGTAGTAAGGGCTGCATGGAAATATCCACAATGATTTGGAAGTGGCCTAACGACAAATTGGATTCATGTACAATAACTTGGAAAACTATAAAAGATTAGAAACATTCAAAAATTGAAAATTTCAATCTCTCAATCCCAAGTTTCCGAGACACATGAATAATATGTTTTACACCTTGTTAGCCCAATACAGTGCTTAAATTCATTGATTACAAGGAAATTGTTCTTCTGAATACATTACCCAGTGTCATGATAGGACACAATTTAGAACATATCGTTTTCAACGTTTGACAGAAGGATAGTCCAGATACATTACTTGAACACATCTGACCTGTAATTTCCTTTGTCTTGAACCGAGCTCTATTGAACTCACTTTTGGAATGGGCTTGGATTATCAAAGGGAGCAGATTTTATAAATTTTTAGAAATTACATTTCAGATGAAACAAAAAAATTTCATCAGAATTTAACAGATCTTATTGGTTTAGTAAATGAATCAAAATATCACTGACACACTACGTTCATTTATTAGTGGCATTGCCCATAATATTTATTGTCGTAGCCAAAGATGCAATGATACCATAGTTAACATACATAGCTCTGATATTGATATATCGGTGTCCTGTACTGATAGCTTCTAGGTTGGATTGGTGATCACCTACTGTGTCATACGAAAGTAAAACTTACACTGAGGGTTCAGAAATTCATGATATGATATAGAAATGCCAGTTATTTCATCTTATTATTAGTTAAGATTACTGCATCAAAGTAGAAAATACTCTAAATCTTTTGTTACTAAATATTAACTGTGTAAAGGAATTGACCTGCTTTATGATGCACTAAACAGTTAACTTACTTGGGATTCAGGCATGATAGAGAAATTCTTGAGGATGGTCAGGTTATCCTCATCTTATTGGCAATTTAAAAATGAAGAAAGTCAGAGAAACGATGATATATTTCAGCTATTGAAAAATATTTACAGGTCTTGAGCAAAACTGACATTGAAGTCTAATGTTTTAGCCCTAACGCTTAAGAGCAAAATTTTCTAGGACAGTAACTACACGCATATGTTACAGTAATCATAGACTAGCTTGGAAAACCAATAAAAGTATTAGAATATTATCTCCATAAATATTGGTGTGGACATCAGAGTATGCATATTAACTCTCAACCAGAAGTGTAACAATTTGTTGTCAACCATGCACTATCATGAATTGAAAAGTACTAATGCCCTTTCACTCTAGATGAAAATCTAAATTATTCCCTTTCTATGACCCAATCTCATAAAAGTAACCTTCTTAATATTTCTTTGAGCTCTATAATCGGACTACCAACAAAAAAACGCAAATATTTAAATTCTTTTCGAACAAGAATGCAAAATTCTCAATACTCATCTACAAATTCAACTATTTGAAAGTTAATTTTTCATAGATATTGCACTTACATGAAACTATACAGACTTTTTCTCTTCGGCAATGTGGCCCGCTGCATCACCAGCTCGCCATACAGTGTAAGGAAATACTGGTCTGCCCCTATGAATATTTCCAGTATCAATAGTTGAAGATGCCCCAATCTCACCCTTTGGATTCATTGCCAGAATAGCCACTGTCAATTTTTTATGCCGTCTCTTCATTGAATTTCCTCTTGATATAATCTAAGAAAATAAAGAGAAACTGCATCATGTCATGCTAAAATGAGTAAACTAAATAGTCAAGTTTCTTGAAAAAAAAGTGTGTACAAACTCAATTTTATTGATTTGACGGCTAAAATGGATAACACGCCAGTAGTATAATAGAGGTGGATTCAGCAAGGGATATGTGTACATACATGCAATTATGTAAAAACACCTTCTGGATTTGTTATGATTTTTTGTTGGTTTATCTAATTAAACCAAAGCGTGATATAAAAAATAATGATCAGCACTTAGTAAGTCCAAGGATGGCTGTGATGCAACTTACTTAAAGTGTAACCTCCTAAGTGGGATACTGCTTTGTTAAGTGCTTAAATGCCCAACTTCAGGAGGTGTTTTGATGTATGAAGGATACAAATAATATTATCAAGTCAAAAAACTTACAACTGAAATAAATGTTCTCAGACACTACTTCTCATAAAATAACAACTGCTGAATTTCAAGTATATATTAACCATGCAATATTTTTTTAGTTGATGAAAAATGATGCTGTCGAATTTCAGGACAATTTCTGCATGTTAAAAAAACTTTTTATAATGATTTAGTGAGCAATTCTACACTTTCACCAACATTACTTTTCAGGGCTTAATTGCAATCTAACTTAAAGATTCTGAGAAAAAAACCAATAAGATTATCTTTAACACTTGCCTTACACAATAGGGGCGGGAGGGGGAGAAATTTGGGCAATACCTATTGATATCAATTTTTTCTTCATTATGGACTTTGGCTCAATTAATAAAAAGGATAAATCTAACACCTCTACTAAAGAGACAAAGTTGATTTGATCAGTACAAGTTGAGTTATGGCTTTTTTACAATAAACTAATGATATTATTTCTGACAACTCATACCAAACAGCACCTTTAAGCCAATAAAAAATTTTAAATTTTTTTACCAATGGCATCAAATCAAAGGTATTTGCACACCGAAGTTCAACTTTCACTACACTAAATCAAAAATATTTTCAAAATTAGGTATAAAGAACAGGCCTTACCTGATGAAGGCGTTCAATGGCGATTTCACATGCTTGTTGCGGCGTACTTCCATTTCTCATGCTTTCTACAGCCAAAAAACACATATTTGCTCTAAGTATTTCCTCTCCATCTCCAGTAGCAACGGCAGCTCCTGCCCTGCCAACAATGAATACTATAAAATTAAGAAAATTTTGTTTGGCTGAATACTTTTGTGCAATGATATGATTCGTCAGCTCAACCACAAGGGCATTTCTATACCAAATACCGCTGTTGTACATATTGGTTTGTTGGATAAAAGAGCACATAAAAATGAGAAGAAGATTTGGTGGGCAACCAAGAGAGAAGAAGTAATATCCATCCAAATTTTGTTTTCACTTACAGCAACTAAAGGAGAAAGTCATATTATGCCCAAGTTCAGCTCCAGATTTTCAGATATAATGAATAAATTTGTTGTACTAGAAGCATACTGTCAATCAACATTTTAGTGGTGAGTCATCAAACTCAAATCGACTCTTTTTTGTCAGCTCACTTCTGACAGTTCAGGTTAAATATCTTCATAAATATACAATAGATAGCGAATATTCAACAGCTGTTAGCAAAGTTCGGGTTTAAGTTGACATCAATAAAAGGCAGTTTTCAAAGCAAAAAAGGCTTAAAGAAATAAATTTCAACAGAAGTGAATATTGTTACAGCATTAAATCAAAATAGATATGCAAACGTTTCTTTATTTCCAACTTATCCAATGTAAATTTCTATATGAGTCCAGTACAGTATTTTCCTTATTTGCCATACTAAAAATTTTCTGCCTACCACTATCAACTGTAAGATTAGAGGCATGTTAGCATTGCTCATTATGTGCTTAATGAAGCCTTCAATAACATAATTTAGCTAAATAGACTTTTTTCCACTTGTTAGCGCTTTAAATTGATTAAATTGGCCAAAAAATAATGGTGCAAAAAGGGCACTAAAAAAATGCCTTATATTTTCTAATTTCCACTGGTAACCCTGCTGACGATTAATGCCACCAGTTTCAATTGGCTGAGAGCTCAATGAAAAGATTTGAAATTAATTTTTTACATCATAGAAGTATTTTGTTGATGAACTTCAGTCGTTCCAATCAGTTGATGCTGGTGGCCTCAGTCAAAAGCAGAACCATTGGTGGCACCATAGAGAAGGTCAAAATGACCTGAACACAACAGCGAAAAGACCAGAGTGCAGCTATAGCAATGCTATATGGAGGTCAATTTTTGTTGAATTTACACTTTAATTTACAAAAATTATTCTGAACTTTCACGCCCCCAAAAAATGTTCTGACTTATATGGATAATCTCGATTAGGCAGTAACAATGACCAATTCCAGTAAATTGTATATATGTATACGTACACATATATTCCATACTTATCATCACAATAGAGACCAGATCCAATAACTGGGGAATCGCCTACCCGACCAGGGTGCTTGAACGGCCAGCCAGTAGTGCTAGTACCAGCAGCAAGGTGACCTTTTGCGTCGAGGCAAATCATTCCGATAGTGTCATGTGGAGGGTCAGTTTTTGAACTTTCACCTTGTATCACATTGCTTTTTCTGCATTAAAACATAGAAAGAGGACTGATATTAAAATTACATACAATAAAATTTGGACATGACAAATTTGTTTCTTATAAACTTTAATGTACTATAAATGAAAGAAACATTTATGTTGTGGCAAATTCAGCTCCAAATTTTCAGTTATAGAAAATTGATTTGGTGGTTCCGAGAGATTCGTTATTCCTGAATCTAACCGTAACTGTAGGAACCAATTAAATTGCTGTCAATTTTATGTAAGACCAATCAAAATGATCTAATAATGCTATCTGGTTGCTAATTGGCTATTTGCCTTAAAAGTTAACATTACTATAATATGGACCAGCGCGCCTACCCTCGTTTTGCTTAGGCTTCAAAGTGATATCCTGATGCGATATAGCCAGTTTATTGTTCTACTTGTCACCCTTTTGTTAAATTTAAACAATTCTGAACAAAAACTGCTTTGAACTCGTCCTTCAACCACCTTTTGTTCTGTCCTCGAACAGACGGAGAAATGAACTGAATTACAGAATAATTCCTTATTTTAATAAAATAACGTTAGATAGTAAAAACTATATACATAACATACAGTGCTATGAATTCTAGAAGGCCGATTGCCACCTGAAATTGATTCTATTGGCTAGCATATTAACATTATCGACCCTTTCCTCAAATACTGAAGGATTTAAAAGGTCACTGTGCTTCATTGGCTACAACTATGCTGGTCAAGATGCAATTTAAGATGCAATTTAAGATGCAATTTTCAAAATACTTAGTTGCCGACAAAAAACCATTAAATTTTTTCCAATATGTTCATTGGGGAAAAGGAGAGTCCATTTTGCTAGTAATTCCTGCAAATTAATACTGAAACACAGTGTTGATGCAACTCATTTAGATCAGTTCTAATGTATAAATTTTAATTTTGACTTTCGAATCTTACTAATCGCACAGTTGGTATTCCATAAATCTATGGTCCACTAAATGATAATTCAATTATTTGATAGCTTCACCACGCCAACAACTACACTTACTGGCATATATTGCTACCCCTAATCCAAAACATTTGATAAATTTATAAATTTTGTGTAACTGCACCTCTCACTTTTCCAAGATTCATAATGCTGCTGAGCTGGAAAAGTCAACGTTTCTTCAACGTGCATTCCATTTTCAATAGCAAAAGCACTTGCTCCTTCGCCGCTTAATATGGAATGTTCCGAGATGTCCATTACTAAACGAGCCACTGAAATTGCACGGAAAATATGCGGCATTGCCATTACTGCACCGTAAGTCATGTGTTGACCACACATTAACGCAGCATCAAATTCCATTTTTCCCTGTTAGAACATGCTATTATGTATTAGTAGAGCTATGTACACATTTTGGTACTAGTGTAACAAGGTTTACCCATCTAAATAAAACATTCTTCAGAAATAATTTCTGATAAAAATGAGTCAATTTCCAATGATCTAATCTATAACCCCAACTCTTTTCAAGTGACTTAACGATAAATCAGTTGTTACAGAAATATTTAATTTTCCTCCTCAAGTGCTCCAGTACCCGACTTAAAGAGATGTCCATGTATGCAAGGGATAAAATAATTTAAAAAGAAATGTAGTCAGCTTGTCAGCAGTCCAGCGTAGTAAGGCATTCGACTTAAAAAGTTTCATGCATATAATAAGGCAACAAACTTCTGTGAGTATAAAATGAATATTATAAGCTCACCTCAGAATTTGGGAGTCCACCTAATCCAACATAATATTGATCATCAGTATTTTCTTCAACAATATTGATTCCTTTTTCGATTGCATCAATAGCGTTACCATCTATCAAGAAAATAATCCAGTCCGAATTTCACGTAATAATTGATAAAAGTATATACAAAAAACATTCGTTTTTCCAAATCAAATTTTATCTCTTTGCAGCACCCCTATAGGTAGAATATCGCCATTTTACATTAAAGTTCGCCGATTTAATACAAAAATGAGTTTTTAAATTGTGCACTTTCCTGTATTCCTTGCTTGTTTGCTTCAAAGAATGTAATATTAATAATTCTAAAGGTACGGAATTAGTTATATACTACGGAATTCCAATAAAATTGGTGCGTAATTAAATAGAAAATCAACCTGCACTTAGAATCGGGGCGGCTGCATTGACTGCAAGCAATCCAAACTTCCATGTTGCAACTGCAACTGGCACGCTCGATTTCTGCTCCATAGCTTTGATAATTATAGGTAAAGAACATAAGAGTGTCAACAGTATTGGCATTTTTTATTGCTATTGGTCATATAATGAAATGTAAATTCCAAATATCTTTGAAGCTTAAAAATAGTTGATTTAAGCTGCATTTTTACGATATAGTTTATTTTGTTTGTTTTAAAGTGAGTTTAATTGAAATATTTTGTAACGGCGTTGTGAAACTAATAGAACAGCGTGCATCAATGCATATCCCGATGAATATAAACTAATTTTCAGAAGATTTCATTTAGACTCGAAGCATGCGATACAAGTGCTGAAATTGCGCTGGAATTCATATTTCGAAAGACATATCTGAAAATATGGATCAAAATCTTGGTTGTGATGTCGGCAGCCAAGAATTGCTGCAAAACGATTTCGTAGCTAGGTACCAAAAACAGAATCTGTTTCATGCCCACCAAAATTTTTTAGCGCTATGCAAGCTATATCGTTAAATTGCTAATTACGTATTTTGAATATTACTTCAATGTAAATGGTGGTTGTAGTTGATTTGCTTTGGCGTTTCTCTATACAGTAGCATGATATTTCCCGCTGAACACAACACGGCTTACACTTGGAACCATTCAATATCTCTAGCAGTTGCGTAATTAGTTTTTATTTGTGAAAAAGACAATTAGTAGTACGGAATAACTTCTAAATCGCCTTAAAAATATAGCTGAAATCGTACTTTACCTGAAGTACTTTATTTTAAGAGTAGCCAGGGTACAATTGAAACACATATTTTTCATATTTTCTAGAAAACAATTTCCTGTAATAATACAAAAAAATGAATAATTTTCATAAACAATTCTTTTCGTTAGTATAAAAATTTTTTGGGATATAAAAAACAACAAATTATGTTATATAAGTTTGAATATTAAAGTATTTTTACTATATATTTTAATTATTTTTCACAAAATAAGTTCTTTTCACTAGACAGTAAATTTTGATCAATTTTTGTTTTCTGTTCTCCTCTAGCTTTGGCTGCAAGTTCAAAAGTAATTCTTCTTTTCACATGTTGTTGAAGGTTTAATTTCATACCCAAATGAAGATATGATATGATTCATTTTTCACAGTTTCCACCTGAAACACCAGTTTTATAACCAATAATTATTGTAAAAATATTTCCATGCAGTTCTTTTATTTTTCAACCCATAGTTTCATTTGGTATACTTTATAACAAATATATATATATATATGCGCAAAAAATGTAAAAAACTTCGAGCTTTTTTTATCTTCAATGAGCTTGTAGTAAGTTCCTAGCATTTTTGGATTCTAGGAGAAAATGTAAGTTAACTTCAATGACATGCCTTTTTTTATGGGATGTTTCAAAATTTATGAATTATTTTACAAAGCTATTAAATAGTTCATATGATCAAAATCGATTTGTTGATTTCAATTTTAAATTTTGCTCAGAGTTTAGGTATTCCACTCTTTCGATATTATTGTTGATTTTAAAACTTTTTGTACTTAGAATCAATGAAATTCACCATGAAATAAACTTATTGGAACTGGAAAACAGTGTATACTTAAGCTTTTTTACACGCAAAAGTAATGAGATGGGGGCAAATATCAATGATGATAAAAAGTCGCATGTCAGGTAATTTCATGCAATATAACTTTTCATGGTACAAAGCAAAGCATTGTTACTTACATCTAGTGCCTTTTTTAAGCTTTTCATGCTATTTAAGAAGAATTTGTGGTAGCATCTGTATGTGCACTTTTAAACAGAATAATAATGCTGCATTAACCTAACACCTACAAAGTCCTGGACATTAATTCATCAAAATTCAGTTTTAGACAAATTAACATGCAAGAGAGAACCTAAGGGAATGTTTTGCACTGAGCCAGATTTGATTGGTGGTGCCATTTTAAAAGTAAAAAAGAACAGTATACAAATTAAACTCAAGCAGTATATTATGCTATTTAATATGAAGTACGAGAAAATCTGTTGATTGGCTTAAATAACGAATGAGAAGATTAGTTAGTACTCTTTATTTCACCTTGAGAATTTCAATTTTTTTAATCTCTTTCCAGTTCTTTCAATGTTTATAAATTTTTTTGTTTTAATATCAATGTACTCTTTAAAATCCTCTGTTAAATTTTGTTCCTATTGAACTTGTTGATTTTTTTCTTATGCCTTTGCTTATGCAACAACTTATGTTTGTCATCATATTAAATTTTTTACTGAAAAGGTACAATTTTGAAAAAGTACAATAGTTAAAACAGCACTAGCCATGTATTTTTTATTTCATGTTAGTTCATATTTACACTACTAATTGACTATACATTTCTAGTCTAATAGCCTCTATTGAAGCTCAGCCACAGAAATTTTTTTTCACGGAAAATTGTTCTACTTTACAAACAGGAATCGTCGAAAACAAATGACTCCTACAATGTTAACCACAGCAAAAAAAATAGAAGTGTTCGAAGAAGAAAAAAAAGCTATTGAACGTGCCCTTTCGGATTCAAAAAAGAGCAGTGAAAGGCTCATAGATACTCTTCAAGCAATCATTCAAGAAACAGATATCCACACTGCAGAGTTGAAAAAAAATGCCTATGAATTTAAAAAAAATGTTGTTACAGTAATAGAGGACTCGTGCGATATTAAAACCATAGCTGAAAAGGTACATATTTTTGATTTTAATACTGTAAATTTGGTTTTATTGAAAAATGTTGTTTTTAAAAAGTAACTTGGATTCAAATTTAAGACTTAGTCTCTAGAGTCATTTATATGTGTCATACACTCAATTCCAACTCACTAAACTGTGATATATGATTTCTTACCCAAACTTAAACACCCTAGAACCTTCACTTTGATAGGTTTAAAGGTAGTATAAACATAAAATTTACATTTGAAACCACAGCTAGGAAAAGTTGAATATATTGGATTTGACATTACAAACAATTTTTTAAAAAGTTGTAGTTGAGAGACTGCTCCAATTTATGAAATTAAATTTTTTGTTAGCAAGGTATCTTATCTTACAGATGTTGAAGTATTATAATGAAAGGATTCGCCAGTGTGATGTAACAATTGAAATCTTGAAATTGAAAAACGGTACACTTCAATGTAAGATCAGAAAGGTAAGAATTGTTAACATTTATGCACTCAATTACAAAGCATTTATGTATATGATTTTAAATGCAAATGGTCACTTTCAAATATAAAATAATAGGTGAATGGTTTTTAAAAAATTGCTTGCATACATACATATATGTATATCATATTTATAAACTTAAGAATTATTCTTTCTTGTATTCATACCGTACCATCAATTATTTATTTCAAAAAGCTGTTTTTCATGCTAGCAAACTTTTGATATAGCAAATTTTTAGGACAACCAAACTATGCTATATTTGAAATTTTGGTATACATGAAAATTTTAACCTGAACTTGGGTATAATATGACTTTTTGTTTATTTTTTGTGAGAACTTTTCAAAAGCAAATTTGTTAGATGCACAGTTTACTCCAAGTATTTATGTGTTCATATTAAAAGCTATCTACTTTTTGTGTTAATTTAATATTCTTATTTTTCTTAAGGATACTGAAATTTTTTTAAAATTTCATAATCAACTTATCTTTTTGACAACTTATTATATAGTAATCAAATATGTTCTTTCAGGTGGAAGAGCTTCTGAAAATCAAAGCTGATCTAGGGGATACCCCAAATTACATTGACTTTCATCAGTTACAAATTGAAAATAAACAACATGAGAGCCTAGTTGAGGAAAAACATGACAACTTAAAGAAACTTAAAGCAACTACTGGTAGAACATTAAAGAGGTTGAATTCTCTTAAGACAGCTTTATATCAGGTGCTACGGGGTACATACATGCATACAATCATTTGTTTTCAAATATGTTTCAGGAAAAGTAGCCTTCAAATGACTTGTTCGTATTTAAAATCCTATGCAGTCTAAGCTAATGTCGTATAATATACAAGTATCTATGGTTTTTTGCCTGAATTTTTTAATCCTCCTTTTTCATAGCTTCCATAAGTTATGTATGTATTAACTGATTTTAAAGCATTAATAGCATACATACGTGCTTAACAGCACTGTATATTTTATTGAACGTTGAAAGTAACTTGCACAAATTTACTTTTTCTCTCAGAATATATATATATATATATGCGTACACATAAGCATTTTTTCAAATAGAAGCTATTTAAAGGAACTGTATATTTGTAAGCATGGAAGTTGATTAGTGCTTTAAAGGCAAAAAGGATGCATCAATATCATATGTGTTCATATAGATGTATCAAAATATATATGTATGGATGTGTCTATGAATGTATGCAAGTAAATGAAGATTGGACTCCTCATTTCAACCTTGCTGATCATCTGTACCTTCCATTACATTAAGTTAGGGGCCAAAAATATCCAAAATTATCAAACTACACTGAGAAATTATTGTCCTATCTCATTCAACTCGTTCCTGTTGGTTGGTAGTAGTGGCACTGATCAATAGGAGGTCACTGGTTACTCTGTTTGAAAAGCACATATGCTTATGCATTGTTAAACTAAGAAAATTTTAATGTTTTTCTCAGGCAGAAGAGGAAAAAATTAAGTTAAATAATACAATAGAGTCCCGGGAATCTCTTCTCATAAAAATTTCCAAGGATTTAAAATTGAAGAAGGTAAAAAATTATTCAAAGTACATGCTTTTTTTGTTGTAATTTACAAAATTGTAATGTGTCCAAAACAAAAATATATTTTTTGTTCAACAGCAAAAAATAGTATCACGTAAGCAAAATATTTTTGGCATTTATGTGTGGTAGCTATAAAATTATTTGAATTTTGAAAATTTTTCTTGCCTACTTTTATCTAGTTACTTCAACTTCAACTGATTTCAATAGAGCTAACTTACACAAATTTAACTATATCAAACAGATGTATTCAACTTTGTACAATTGAATATAAATTAGCCTTTTTAAATTGACAGAATTCGAGTTCATTGATTCAAGTTGTGTTTTTCTGCAGTTTAGTTCTATAGTACACTTTGAAACGCATTTTTGCTTTTAAAATAATTTAAATTTGCGTTTTTTGTGGCAGGAAGAATATTTGCAGGAACAGCGACTTTCGAAAAGTCTTGTAAATGTCACTGACACTGCTGATGACCCTCCTGATATTGATGCTTATATGGCTCAAAAAGAGGTGACATACATGCATACGTATATATTCATATTTGCTATTTGAAAAGCGCATACATTCATACATTGATGTAAACGTATACGTGCATACATGAAAATCCCTGCTTGCTCATCACATATAAATTTGATGCACTCTTTCTACAAATAATTGCATGCTCTTTACTTGAAAGCCTATGTATTTAACCTAGTATTTATAAATATTAACATTTTTTTATATGTATACAAACTCTTTACCTCTTAATATATATATATATATATATATATGTTTACTTTTTTGAACTATATTATGCACATGTACGTACATAAAACGTAGAGTTTTCTGGGAAACAACAATTTGTTTAATGTTTTAAATCGAGTTAGTTTAGCTTTGTACGTTTAGTTAATATTGATTTACTTATTTTTTAGTTATATTCGGAGTTGCAAATGCAGATAAAAAATATGGAGCGTAAGGTGCATACATTTGCTTACTTACATGCATACATTTGCTTATGTTCCTGTAAATTCATATTTTCAAAATTTGAAATATGCTTGAATAAACTATATTTTAAGCTATTCTGACAAAAATTTAATTTGTGGCTTGAAAAAGTTATTTTCTCTGTCAAGTAATAGAATATGGTCTATAACTCCTTTCTTCCGCTATTAATTCAGGTAGACCTTGCAAAGATGAAATATAAAAATGCTAGAAAAATGAAAGCTCCAAAAAAATAACCTACAATATTTCTTGGTGTCTTAAGGTAATTAAGTCAAGTTATTTATATCGAATTGATACTGCGCATAATGTTCACATGCTTTTTGTATACTCTTAATTAAATATAACTGATATCGATAAAACTTATACATCTCAAAAATATGGTTTTAAATTTTACAAAAACTAAATTATGATCAAACTTTAATCCGTTTGAGACTAAAAAGTCACAAATTTCAGCTGCATGTCTTCATGCCTTTCACTTGATTAAAAGCTATCAAAAAATAACGTACTACTTTACCACTCAAAATAAAATAAAGCTAATGATATGTAAAGGTACCAAATCCAGAATTTACTTTAAACTTTAAACATTTCGATTTATTTCATTTCACCATCTTCTCTTATTCACTCGATGATGCAAGATTCTGCCAGCTTATCTACCTTGATGCCGGAATTTGTCCCAAACAACGGGTCATGCTATATATTCTATATACTTATTTAGAATGAATAATTATAAGTGCGTATTTTATTTATGACCTGACCTTTTGTTTGTGACCTGACCTTTTGCTTAAGACATCATTCCGGGGACATGTAGATTCTGCGAACATTTCTTTGTTAGTACACAATTGGACAATTCAGACTTAACTTTTTTACTGCAAAATATTATTATAGAGTGGTATTGATATTTTTGTAGCGTATGCAGCACTCTGTCAGTGCTGCATAACAATTATAAGATTGCAGTGTGAGACTATCAAGCAGAAAAATAAATAAAGGCTATATATAATTGGTATTGAATACAACTTTTAGTAATATGCTTTCAAGGAAAATTAAAGTACTAGGTTTAAAAACTTAATTTTTTACATTTGTTAAAATATGAACCATACTAGCAATTTATTTGTTTCACTACTGAAGCTTACACTGAAAATACAAAAACTTTAGAGCTTGACTGCAAAGACCTCATTATAAATTTATCAGGGTTTTTGATTCACACTTTGTATTTCATAGAACTTGAGATATTTGACCAGAGCTCAAATTCTATTCTTATTTCATCATGAACCTGTTCTAAAGGAAAAATCTGGGGTCATCATTTGAAATTTGCATGGTGCAGATGTAGAAGAAATTTTAAAGTAGCGGACAGTAGGTTAGGAAAAACTTTTTTTTGTTTCTCATTTATATTTAGTTGAATTTCTCATTTTTGGTGTATCTTGTTTTCATTCTATTATTGTCCACTGCATTGTTCACAATATTATGTGTGATTAAATATATCTTACTGGGAAACAAGTATTATCTAAATGAAGTTTAGTTGGTAAAAATGTCAAAAAGAAATCAACAATATTTCTACCGTTGAAATTTGGTTGGTGCTGCACTGGTTTCTGATGATCAAAGTAATTTGCTTTGTTCTAAATCTTGACTAAACCATTCAAGAGCAAGAAAAACAAGAATGTATCCAGCAGTCAGACCAATTGTTACCACTATGGAGAGTGATTAGCAGATGGCTGTTAAGTGAGCTGCCACAATTGAGATTCTACAAGAAAGTTCACTCCCACGTGTATAGAGTGAAGAGAGTACTTAAATAGGAAAATGGCACATATGCTGACAAAATCAAGCAAAATCTACCGCATACAATTATGAAAATAGAGAAAATAATAGTCATTCAGTAAACAAAAGCAGCTTTAGACCTGATGGTAAATAACTCATTCTTGCCAGAACATTTAAGCATTGTCCAACATGCCCCTGTGCATCTTTGAAGATTGCATAGTACCTGGACACTTTTTGTTGGTGGTAAAACTGCCCTTTATTATTAAAACTTTTGAGCTGCCAAATGACCACAGCTCGATTTTACCAACTCTATACAGTAGCTGGTACAAGATTGAGACTTATTCTCCACCTGGCTGTGGAACAAGGTGGTAATAATGGTTGGATTGGTTACACATAAAATTTTTGGATAAGTTTCATTACCTTTTTATATTTAGTCTTGAGATCTTCCTGTTCATTTTGCTTATCATGAGGTAGATTTTGAACAAATTGCTATTTTAAATAATTTAAAAAGTTTTGTTTGCCACAAAAATTTTATAGCCTTCAATACCTGATTTGATTGTTAATAGATACAGTAATTTGAAACACTCAACTATCATCCAGCAATGGAGCAAGAAATAAACAAACTCTTGGATACAGTTCTTCATTAAGAAATATTGAAAATCATCTCCATGTTCTCAAATGCAGTGTTTAAATAGAAAATTGATTTATTTAAAAAACTGCAGACAATGGTCAGGACTGGGCAAGAAAGGTATGGAAAATAAGATACGTAAAAGTATGCTATAGAGATTTTTTTGATTGCTCAAATGACAGGGAGTCAAAAACTTGATTATTGCTATGCCAAAAGTGATTTCTACTAAAACAGCTTGTATTGCCTACTTTACAGTATGCTGGAAAGTTTTCCAGGTAATTAATTCTGTGAGTCATCTGAAAACTTAGTTCTCCAAGTGTATTTTTATTGAAAGGTAGCATATCTAAACTAAAAAGGTTGTAAACTTTAGACATTTTTTTATAGCTTCCAGGGGTGTGTATAAATTTAAATGAAAACAGTTGCAGGAAGGAAATCATTTAGACTGGTAATTTTAGTGCTAGCAAAAAACTATCTATCAAAACAATGAACAATGAAATAAGGGGTGCACAGTGTTTTGTACTTGATTGTAGTAACAACATCAAAAGCACTGTTTTCTTTTTTGCTCTCTTTAGTAGTCAATTTTTTGTTGTGCCTGCATGGCATTTGTTGCAAATATTGTTGAACTAAACTGTGTACAAATGTTAAAATTCTTTTATTTTCTTTCACAGACACTAAAATAAGGCATAAAAATTAAAAACCTGTTAACATTACATTTTCAAAATTCTGAAATGTGTCTGCACCTTCTGTTAGTTTTCCAGCTATCAGCATCTAACAATAGACAAGCTTGTATAATATAAACAGAAACAGCAAAAATCAATACAAGACTTTTTACAAGCAAGTTAGAATCTCAAAAATTATAGAAGTGTTTTTTACTTGCAGTTTTTATGCTCTACATTTAACTTATTGCTAGGCAGTTATTAAATATATGATACAAGTCAATGGTGGAACTTCTTCTATCACAGCAGCTGCTTTTAAGTTCTCAAACAAACTACATCTCAAATCATCCTTTGAGTCTTTGACATACTAACACTAGCAACTGTCATGCCCACTTTCTCTTATTGGTATAATCTGACAGTTTTTCAATATTGATTAATATATTTTCAACCTATGAGATGAGACCAGGGTTCCTAGACATTCTTCATATCTAAAACCCTTTTTCATTGCACTAAATATTCATAGTCATCTACCTTAGCAAGTCAGTGATCCAGCAACTACTTTTCAGTCAACACTTATCTCTTCCATGACAGCAGGATCAACTACTTTTGACTGAACTATCAGAGGATGCCTCCAACAAATTGCTCCATCAGACCACTGCAACATATGACTGCTGGTCATCTTTGCCAGTTTATATGGTTAGCTATAGACAGCACCAAATTCTCATTCTATAGTTGGGCCTTCAGCATAAGCTATACTCTCAACAGTTAATAATTCCAACTATTTGGTTTCTCATTTTAATTCTGTTGGCTCTATTCCTTCTGTTCTGCATTCCTTTTGGCTACTAATGGGTATATCTTTGTGACTAACAAGACATATTTCAGTCTGAGTGCTTTGACATCTTCAGCTCTTATCTCCTTTGGGAACAATATTTCTTCTCTTTTAAATATATTTCAATTTCAATTAAGCATGCACTCAAAAGGTATAGATCTTGTAGTGGCACTAGTCTGCAGTTTTTTGTCATGTGCATGATGGGTAGCCATTTTACCCGCCCTCAATCCACCCCAACCATATCCTTTTTTTTAGCGCAGTAGTAACTGTACTTACCATTTTCTTAGTTTGTCTGCCAACCTGATGATTGTATATGGTTAAAATGACGATAAATTTTGTGCATAGTTTACACACTCAACAGCATCATTCAAAAATTCCATACCATTATCTATTAACATGAACTGAGGAAGTCTGAAAGTAACAATTACTTTGCAAAGTTTGATGATTAACTAATCAAGTTAAAATACAGATCAGTAGTAAAATACGGGTCTCACCAGTTTCAGCTATTGAAAGAAAATGCATTGTGCCAATCCCAACACTCTCCCAAGGCGTTACAATATTAGCCACTACTGCTTCATAATTGCATCTTTAAATCACATTGAAGCAAATGCAGGCTTCATATTCTTTGAGTACTTTCTTAAGATTGTCAGGATCTGATCTGTTTCGCCGTGATCTGTTATTGAACTGTAACTCTATGGACTTAATTCGTCTTATATGTG
>JAULBW010000027.1:0-32048 GCA_032358265.1 Vaucheria bursata | reverse complement strand
CACGGTCGGGGTCTTTCAGATGGGTGGTGTGAGAACTCCCATCATGGAAGACCTCGACCACCGCTCCCGGCGATGCTCTCAACACACGGCGACTACGCGGCTACACCCTCATCTGTGAAGAGCCGTTATACGATCAAGCACATTCGCAGGGCTACACCGTCAAGTACGTCATAAGTCTCTGACCAGGTCTTTCTTGGTGACAAGGGTACGTGGTTTGACCTATACCAGTAGGGCTCATAACCCGAAGGTCGTGGGTTCAAATCCCACCCCCGCCACTCAGGTAAGTGCTGGAAAGCCGCCCCCAGGGGCGGCTTTCGGCGTTTCCGAGGCGTGAAGCGGAGCCGGCGACCGTGGACGGGCATTCGGCCAGCTCGTCGGACGCACGTGGTGCAGGCCACCAGAGCACGGCGAAGGAATGCCATCGCTAGCGCAGCCGATGCCTCGGGATGTTGCGCAGGTTGGCCCGCGCGATCTGGAGCATTTCGCCGACCCCGCCGTCGAGCACGATCTTGCCGGCGGCGAGCGCGAAGCCCTTCACCTGCGTGCCGGTGATGTGCGGTGGGATCGAGAGCGCGTTGGGATCCGTGACGAGATCGACGAGCGCGGGCCCTGAATGGGCGAGCGCCTCGCCTACTGCGGTGCGCACATCACCGGGCTTCTCGACACGCTCGGCGTGGATGCCGGCCGCGGCCGCGATCGCGGCGTAGTCGACCGGAGCGTGGTCGGTGCCGAAGTCAGGGATGCCGTCGACGAGCATCTCGAGCTTCACCATCCCGAGCGACGAGTTGTTGAACACGAAGATCTTCACCGGGAGCTGGTGGAGCGCCACCGTGAGCAGCTCGCCGAGCAGCATCCCGAGACCACCGTCGCCGGACATCGACACGACCTGGCGACCGGGGTATGCGAACTGGGCGCCGATCGCGTGTGGAAGGGCGTTCGCCATCGAGCCGTGCCGGAACGAGCCGATCATGCGACGCCGGCCGTTCGGTGTGATGTAGCGAGCCGCCCACACGTTGCACATGCCGGTGTCCACGGTGAAGATCGCGTCGTCGGCGGCGAGGTCGTCGATGATGCTCGCCGGGTACTCCGGATGGATGGGCAGGTGGCGCTCGATGTCGTGGGTGTAGGCGTCGACGGCGTGCTCGAGCGCGCTCGCGTGCCGGTCGAGCATCCGGTCGAGGAACGACCGATCCGTCTTCTGCTGCACCAGCGGCAGCACCGCCCGCAACGTCGCGCGCACGTCACCGTGGATCGCGAGCTCGAGCGGCGTCCGGCGCCCAAGTCGTGTCAGATCGTGGTCGACCTGGATGGTGTGCGCCTGCGGCAAGAAGTTGTCGTACGGGAAGTCCGTGCCCAACAGCATCAGCAGTGAGGCCTCGTGGGACGCCTCGTAGCAGGAGCCATAGCCGAGGAGCCCGCTCATTCCCACGTCGTACGGTTGTCGTACTGGATCCACTCCTTGCCGCGCAGGGAGTGGCCGATCGGGCTGTTCAGCTTCGCGGCGAGCTCCATCACCTCGGCATGCGCGCCCTCGACGCCCGCGCCGCAGAACAGGGTGGCGGTCCCGGCCGCGTTCAGCCGATCGGCCAGCGCGCGCACCTGCTCGTCTCGAGGTTCGACGGTGCCGCACTCGACCATCGATGTGTCGTCTCCGGTGGGGAGCGTGGCCTTCTCGTGCAGGACGTCGCCAGGTAGCACCAGCACCGACACGCCGCCGCGGCCGAGCGCTTCACGGACTGCGATGCGAGCGAGCCGCGGCATCTGCGCCGGCTTGCTCACGACCTCGCAGTAGTGGCTGCACTCGAGGAAGAGACGCTCTGGATGGGTCTCCTGGAAGAAGCCGGTCCCGATCTCGGTGGTGGGGATCTGCGACGCGAGCGCAAGCACGGGTGCTCCGGTGCGGTTTGCGTCATAGAGGCCCTGCAGGAGGTGCGTGTTCCCCGGCCCGCAGCTTCCCGCGCACACCGCGAGCCTTCCCGTCAGCTGCGCCTCCGCGGCAGCAGCGAACGCGGCCGCCTCCTCGTTGCGGACGTGCACCCACTCGATGCCATCGGACTTGCGAATCGCGTCGACGACCGGGTTGAGGCTGTCACCGACCACCCCGTACACGCGCGCGACGCCGACTTGACCCAGCACGTCGATCAACTGGCTCGCCAAGGTTCCGCTCATGCCGCTCGGCTCACGCGAGTCATCTCCCGGTCGTCGAGCGCGCGCTGGACGCGATGTCGGCGCTGGGCTCCATGACCGTCGCGATAACCGACGTCAGGTCGCAATCACCAACCTCGCCGGGCGAGCTCGCCCGACGGCACGTCTCCCGATCGGGGTAGACGGGAACCAGGCCGAGGGCAGACGTGTGGAGGCGATCATGCGCATCGCGGCGAGCGCACCACCCGTCCACTCGCGGATCGCGGCTGTCGGTGCCCTGACGGTCGCGCTCGCGACGCTGGCCGCCCTCGTCGTGTTCACGGCGGGCGAGTGGCAGCACGTCGCCGTCGCGCTGGCGGCGGGCGCGTTGAGCATCGCTTCGTTGTGGGTGGCGACCACCAATCGGCGGTACCGATGGTTCGCGTTGGCTGGCGGGCTCGTCTGCCTCTTGGCTGTGGTCGTGGCCCTCTTCGCGGCGGGACGAGGCGTCGTCGCGGTGGTGATCGCGATCGTCGGCACGGGGCTCGCCAACGGGCTCGGGACTCTCGCGCTGCGTTGGGAGGTCGACCAGGCGCTCGCCGAGCGCTGGAGGGACGTGCCACCCACCCGACGCGGCGTGCTGCTTATGAACCCGCACTCCGGGGGCGGCAAGGTGGCGAAGTTCCATCTCGACGACGAGGCGCGCCGCCGAGGGATCGAGGCCGTGCTGCTCGAGCCTGGGGTCGACCTGCGCGCGCTCGCGCAGTCCGCTGTCACGCGTGGCGCCGACGCGCTGGGCATGGCCGGCGGCGACGGGTCACAGGCAGTCGTTGCGCAGGTCGCCAGCGAACACGGGCTTCCGTTCGTGTGCATTCCGGCCGGCACGCGGAACCACCTTGCGCTCGACATCGGGATCGACCGCGACGACCCCATCGACGCTCTTGGCGCATTCGGACCCGCTCGAGAGACCACGATCGACCTGGGCGAGGTCAACGGTGAAGTCTTCGTCAACAACGTTTCGCTCGGTGTGTACGCGCGCGTGGTCGCCTCGGATGCCTACCGAAACGCGAAGAGCCGGACCGTGGTCGAGATGCTGCCGGATCTCATGGGTCCGCACGCCGAACCGTCGGGACTCTCCATCGACCGCGCTGCGGGACCGATTCGCGATGCACAGATCATCCTCGTGTCCAACAACCCGTATGAGGTGTCGAGCCTCGCGGGACTCGGCTCGCGCGCCCGGTTGGACACCGGCGTGCTCGGGGTTGTCGCGGTGTCGATCAGCCGCGCCGCCGATGTTCCCGCGCTTGTGGCACTCGACGCTGCGGGTCATCCCGAGCGCTATCCAGGTTGGCGCCAATGGATGGCCACCGACCTTGTGATCCAGGGCCCGCGGCCGACCGCTGCCGGCGTCGATGGCGAGGCGCGATCGTGGGACCCGCCCCTGCGCCTCGGCATCCGCCCGGGTGCACTCCGCGTTCGCATCGCCCGCGGGCAACGAGGTGCATCACCGGCGTTCCTCCACGCTCCCGTCACGGTCACCGGCCTGGTCGGTTTGATCCGTGTGGCGCGCGGCCGGCCGAGCGGAATCGTCGAACACCGAAATGGCGGTACGCCGTGACCAGTCAAGAGACGACAGCACCCACCCCGACCACGGCCGCCACGTTCCGACCTCGCCGTGACGCCGCGCGTCGACTTCTCTCGGAGATCGACGCGATCGACCACGCCATGTACGACGCGGTGACGTTGACACCGACGCCGACGCTGGACGTTCCGGTCACTTGGATCGCGAACGCCGCGAACTACTCGCGGACCTCGATCGTGATCGCCGGTGCGCTCTGGATCGCGGGAGGTGACACGGGTGGACGTGCGGCGGCCAAGGGACTCGTCGCGGTCGGCGTCACGTCCGCGATCTCGAACCTCGTCGCGAAGCGGTTGGCCGACCGACGACGACCAGATCGGGCGACGCCCGCCGTCGGTCGCAACGCGCCGATGCCGACTTCGAGCTCGTTCCCGTCGGGCCACACGGCGTCCGCGTTCGCCTTCGCCGCCGCCGTGACGGGCGATCTACCGAACCTGGCGTTTCCGCTGTATTCCTTGGCGACGATCGTGGGCTACAGCCGCGTCCACACCGGCGTGCACTACCCGAGCGACGTGCTGGGCGGCGCGATCCTCGGTCTGGCCATCGGCACGATGCTCCGAAGGACGACTTCGCGACGCCCGCGGTCGTGACGCGCCACCTCAGGTTCGACGGGGTTCGCGCGCGTCGCAGCGGTACCTTGCTCGAGCCGCCCGCGTTCCGGATCGACGTTCCACGCCACGACTTGCAGCACTGTGTTCCACGCCGCCCGAGCGCGGTCGGCGTCGTCGGCCTCCACGCCGACGGTGCCTCGCACAGGTCGAGGAGGTATGCCGAACGCAAGTGCCGGCTCGAGCGGAGAGTGTCTCCTCGGCCGTCTGGCGGCGGCCGAGCGGAGCCTCGCCCACGCCGACTACTTCAGCTACCTCTTTGTCGCGAAGGAGTTCATCGCGGAGCTGATCGAACTCGGACGGGCCGACGCCTCGACGTGGTTGCGCGAGACCCACTCCGAAGGTCTCTGGCACGTCGGCCCACTGCGTACGGGTCACATGTCCACGCACGTGAGGTCGCGAGCTCGCAGGGACACCGGTGCGCCGCCGTTTGGAGTCGGACGATGAACGGGCGGTTCACATGGCGCGAGACAAGGCCTGACCGAAACGGCACAACCGCTCGAGCTCGAGTGGCGAGCGCCGTCTGGGCCTGACGGCAGCACGGAGCGGCGGGTAGGCGAAAGCCACGCGATCGCGGGGTCCGGATCCTCGCGAAGCGCGCGACTCATGAGGCGTGGACATGAACGCCACCAGCAGCGCGCTCTGCGGTCGCAATCGTGGTCATCGATCCCAACGCGGTCGTCGATCGAAGTGGCGACCCTGTGGTCGAGGAGGGTAGCGATGTCCAGGTTCCGGGTGCACCGTCACTTCCGCTGGCTGGGGCTGATCGCGCTCTTGGCGATCGTCGCCCTCATCGCGGACGGCCGGACGAGCGAGTCGCAGACGTCGACACCCACACCCGAAGGGGACGACTACCTCCACTTCCTCGAGGAGCGGTCGCTCCTGTTCCAGGCCGACCTGCAAGACGAGGCGATCTCCGGCGCAGGGGTGCAGTGGCGGGAAGACTTCGGCCGGCCGGAGACCGACGAGTTGGTGGATGCGGCCTCCGTGTGGCTGCTCTACTACCCGGGCTCCGTGATCACGAAGCCCGGCAAGTCCGTCATCGGCACCTGGGCCGATCCTGAGTTCTGGGATGCCAACAGTGACGTCGGCATCGACCTCCTCCACACCAACGCCACGCAAAGCGCGGGCGGAGTCCGGGACCGCGAGTTCACCCCGACCATCGACGGGTGGTTCGACCGCATCGGCCTGGACACCGCGCCCGAGCTGGGGACGGAGCAGGACTACAAGGAGATGGTCGCCACCGCGGGCGAGCATGGGGCGATCATCGCCGGGGATCTCGTACCTCTGCATTCCGGGCTCGGGCCCGACTTCTGGCTCGCAGCGCGGGGATACAAGGACTACATCGGCCTGTACGACATGGTCGAGATCAAGCAGGAGGACTGGGGTCTACTGCCCCAGGTCGACGACCCTTGGGCCACTGAGCACGTCTCACGGGAGGCAGCCGCACAGCTCAAGGAGAAGGGCTACATCCCGGGCATCATCAACTCCGCCGACGCCGACCCGGCAGCCGATACCTGGAGCGGCTGGAGCGCCACGGCGGAGCTCACCGGCGCCGATGGACAGCCGCGCCGATCGGTCTACTTGCACGTCTTCAAGCCGGGGCAGCCGGCGTACAACTGGCTGGACCCGACGTACGCCGCCCGGCGCGTGCAGTTCGCCGACGTCGCTCGGAACATCTTGGACCGCGGGGTGCGCGTCCTGCGTCTCGACGCGGACACGTTCCTCGGGCTCGAGCCGGAGAAGGACAGCGACAACGCTCGGCCCTACCTGACCCCCCTGTCCAACGTGAGCACCACCGACATCGCGTTCATGGTGCGCAAGGTCGGCGGCTGGTCGTATCAGGAGTTCGCCGCTCCGCTCGCGCAACTCAAGGAGTTCGCTCCCAGGGGCCCCGACCTCTCGTACGACTTCTTCACTCGCGCAGAGGCCCTTGCCCCGTTGATCAACGGTGACGCGCTGCCGTTGCGGCTCGGGCACCACTTCCTGCTCGAGGCCGGCGTACCGGCAGGCACGCTCATTCACGATCTTCAGAACCACGACGAGATCACCTTCCAGCTCTTCGAGCTCGGCGCGCACGACGATTTCCAGTTCGAGGGCCAAAACCTGAACGGCAAGCAGCTCAAGGAGCAGATCCTCGACACCATGCGCACGTCGGTCGCAGGCGATGCTGCGCCCTACAACAAGCTGTACCGCCCCGAGCAGGACGGGGTCGCCACCACGTTCGCGGGCTTCATCGCTCCGGCGCTCGGCGTCAACGACCCATACAACGCCACCCCAGAACAGGTGGCGCTCATCCAGCGCGGACATCTCCTCGTCGCCCACGCCAACGCCATGATCCCGGGGGTGTTCGCCCTCTCGGCCTGGGATCTCGTCGGCGCCTTGCCCGTCCCGATCGAAGACATCCCGAGCGAATTGACTGCCGGTGGCGACTTCCGCTGGGTGAACCGCGGCGCTGTGGACCTGCTCGACCAAAATCCCGACGCAACCCAATCGGCGCTGTTCGGGCTGCCGGAGGCCAAGGCGTTGTACGGCCCCGTGACCGAGCAGCTCGAGTCTCCCGACTCGTTCGCCAGTCAGATCAAGCGGATGCTGACAGCGCGCGAGGCGTATCGAATCGCCGAAGGCGAGGTGCTCGCCGTCCCGGAGGTCAGCGACACCGCGGTGTGTGTTCTCGTCATGAAGTTGCCCGACACGGATCGCGCCGGGTCCAACACGCCGCCGGGCGGTGCCGTGGCCGTGACGGCGCTCAACTACGGACGCGGCAACACGTCGGTCGAGGTCGACCTCAGCAACATCCCGGGGCTTCCCGTCGAGTCGACCGTCGGACAGCCGGCGCGCGACATCGTCAACGACACGGACGCGGGATCCGTATCCGACCAGGGTCGGCTGACCGTCGAGCTCGAGGGTCTGTCCGGCCGGACGATCGTGGTCAACAGCAACTGACGACGACCGCCGAAGACTCCGTTGATCGGAGGACGAACATGAAGCGTGCACTGTCGCCCTGGGTGGTCTTCGTGGTCGTGGCCGCCTTCGTCGCCACTGCCGCTCCCGCGGCCAGATCGCAGACAACCGCGCCGCCATCGGGCACCGCGACCCCGGGCACGACGCCGAGCTCCACTACGGCACCAACGGTCACGACGGTTCCATCAGGTACGGGTGCGCCAGGCACGGTTCCTCCGGGCACCGCGCCGCCAGGGACGGCTCCTCCGACCACACCGGCGCCAGGAGCGACGTTGCCACCGATCAAACGCCCTCCGCTGCCACGCGAACCCGCGGGGACCTTGCCTTCTTCCGAAACCGTGCGCAGCCTGCTCATGAACAACTGGACCGATTCGGTCGCGATCCACTACGCGAGGCAGCTCTACAAGGCCGACTCGATGCTGTTCGGTCCGTACATGGCGGCTCTGCACGACAAGGCTGACTGGCCGACGAACCAGATCGACGGTGCGGCCGCGGTCGTGCGAGCGAAGGTCGTCAACGCGGATGGCACGGAGAGCGCAGCGCAGCCAACCGGTCCCGAACGGCCGTCCGCCCATTGCGACACGGGCGCAGCCATTACGGGAGACAGCGCGCTCGTCGACCCCGCGGCACCGGACTCGTACCCATCGGTCATGTGCTTCGACCAGGGCGGCGCCCTGAACGTCGACTACCTGGGCGAGACGGTGCTCGGCCTACCGGTGCAGATCGAGAAGTCGTACGCGATGACGCCCGGACAGCGGTTCACCGTCGTCCGGTACCGCGTCGCCAACAACGTCCCCGCTTCGGCCAACAGCAGCGTTCGCGTGCGCTTCGCCGAAGTGGTCGACCTCAACAACAAGGGCGCTCGGGACCACGAGGAGTCCGGGGACGACCTCGCCGGCACCGGCATCAACGAGCCGCAAGGCGACCAGCCGGTCAGCGACATCCGGGCGCAGTGGCACCCGGAGCTGAACGCGTGGATCGCGGATATGAGTGCCTCCAACGGGACGTTCCTCGTCTTCGGCGCGTTCGAGACGATGGATCAGCACCGAGCGTTCGCGACCGCCGGCGACGACATCGAGTTCGACCGGGCGGTCGCGGGGGAGTCAGGAACCGTCGACCAGTCCGACCCGCCACCGAACGTCGACGATCTGTCGGGCCCGGACGTCGGGCTCTCGCTGCGGAAGGAGATCGTCCTTCCGCCGTCGAGCGCACGCGAGTACGGCTTCTTCTACGCGGTCGCGGGGAGCGTTACGGAAGCGCAGGACCTGGCGCGGCAGGCGCGTCAACCGATATTGCCGAACTACTGGTTCGTGAAGACCGCAGATGCGTATCGAGCGTGGCTACGGGACAGCCAGCCGACAGGGACGTCGGATCCTGGCCTCCGCAACGCGTACGTCAAGGCACTCGTCACGGACAAACAGTCACAGCAGCCCGAGTTCGGCTCGTTCGTCGCCGCCACGAACCCGGCGTATGGCTTCAAGGTCTGGGCCCGCGACTCATCCGTAACCGCCCTCGGGCTCGCCGCGTCCGGCCACCTGGACGAGGCGATGAAGTACTACCGATGGATGGCGAGCGTCCAGGAGACCGGCAGCGAGGAGAAGCTCCCGGTCGGTACGTGGTCGACGACCTTCAGCTACTGGCAGCGGCACAAGAAGGTTCCGTTCGTCGAGCCCGAGCACGACGCCATCGGACTGTTCATCATCGGCGTCTACAACACGTGGCGGCTCCTCAACGACAAGGACCCGCAGGCAGCGAGCGACTTCTTGACCGGCGATCTCACCGAGGTCGACCAGGGTCCGACCTCGGTGTACGACGCCGTGGCCCGAGGGGCGGACTTCGTCGCAGGCAACATCGACTCGAACGGCTTCGGACCCGAGGACTTCTCGATCTGGGAAGAGGACTCGGCGCGGATCACCTTCACGCAGGTGACGTATGCCTCCGGGCTCAACGCGGCGCGGCTTCTCGCCGAGCAGTTGGGCGAGGCCGATCGCGCGGGCGCGTGGCTCGACGGCGCGCGCCGCATCCGCGCGGCGATCGACCGGCCCGCCTCGACGGGGCCGTGCCCGGGGCTGTGGAACGACGCCGAGCAGCGCTGGAACCGCAGCACCAAGCCCGATTGCACGATCGACAACCGCCTGGACGCCTCGACCGACCTGGTCTGGGTGTTCGGCCTGGTCGACGCGAGCGACCAGCGAGTTCGATCGCAACGCGACCAGGTCCTCTCCAGGCTCACGCCTGGCGACGACGACCTCGGCATCGGCCGTTACGAGGACGACGGCTTCTACTTCGACAGCCCCTTCAGCCCTGGCGGTGAATCCGAGGCGACCGCGAAGCCACCGAGCTGGCCGCAGATGGACATGTACATGGCCATGCTCGAGCACTGGATCGGCCTCGACGACCTCGCGCTCGCCCGCCTCCAGTGGTACGCCAAGGTGACCAACGTCGGCTACATGCCGCCGGGCGAGGCAGTCGATCATCCAACCGACCAGCCGCTACCCAGCACCGCTTCGGAACCGGTCACCGGCACTTGGTACATCCTCGGGCTCCTGAACTACCTGAACCAGTTCGATCCACGGCTGCCGCCGCTCGACACCGCGTCGGCTCCCGGTCCCACGCCATCGAGCACGAGCACGAGCACGAGTACGAGCCCGCCATCGTCACCGCCGCCATCGACGAGCACGAGCACGAGCACGACCACGACCACGACCACGTCGGCCACTGCCGGCACCGGCTCGCCGTAGCGGTTCGATGACGCGCGCGATCTCTGCGATGACTCGGCGCCGGGGAGCGGTCCTGGTCGGCACGACGGTCCTGGTGATGCTGGCCGGACTGCTCACCGCGACGTTGGCGCTCGCCAACTCGGGGCAACGCGCGCAGCCCCCCACGTCCGTTCCGGCCGCGCCGCCCGGGCAACCGGGCGCGGTCGACGCCCTCGCGCCACGGCCCGACGCGGCGCGCGTCTACCCGCTCGCCGCCCGGTACGCGCCTGGTGAGGAGGCGGCGATCGCGATCGAGGCGGTGTCGCCGACGGGCGCGCCGTGGGTCGGTCCGGTCGAGCTGAGCGTCTTCCACCTGAACGACGAGGTGCATCGCGCGAGCAGCGCACCGGTCACGCTGCTCCCCGATGCGACAACGACGGTGGAGTTCGCGTGGATCCCTCCGCCAACCGATTTCACCGGGTACCTGGCGGTCGTCTCCGCCGGCGGTGCGGTCATCGGCTCGACCGGCGTCGACGTGAGCTCCTCACCACTCGGCTACCCGCGCTACGGCTACTTGTCCGCGTTCTCCCCCGAGTCCGAGGAAGTCGCCGACGCGACCGTGCGGCGGCTCGCCCAGGACTACCACCAGAACATGTTCCAGTTCTACGACTGGTTCTGGCGGCACGAGAAGCTGATCGAGCGCGCGGACGGCGAACCCCGGCCCCTCTGGCAAGATCTGCTCGGCCGGACCAACTCGGTCCAGACCATTCGAGACCTGCTGGACGCCACACACCGGTACAACTCGGCGGCGACCGCCTACGTCATGGTGTACGCCGCACGAGAGGGCTACGCCGAGCAGTGGCCGATCGAGCCGTCGTGGGGGATGTTCACGGATTCGGAGGCGAAGGAGCAGGTGTCGCTGGACTTCAGCGGCCTGAACCCGGGCGCGAGGCTCTTCTTGTTCGATCCCGCCAACCCCGGCTGGCAGGAGTGGATCACGTCCGAGTACGTGGACGCGATCGACACGTTCGGCTTCGACGGCGTCCACATCGATCAGATCGGACCGCGCTACGGCGTGTTCCGAGCGGATGGATCACCGCTCGAGCTGCCCGCGGCGTTCGCCGCGTTCCTCGAGGCGACCGATGCTCGGCTCACGGCCAACGACCCGCAACGCGCGGCCTGCACCTTCAACATCGTCGACGGAACGGTCGACGGCTGGGCCGTCTCGGAGGTGGCGACGAGCGCGGCCTGTGACTTCCTCTACAGCGAGATCTGGTTCAAGACGAACACCTACGCGGAGCTACGCGACTACATCGCGCATCTTCGCGAGATCGGTTTGGGCCGGCCGGTGGTGCTGGCCGCGTATCCGCAGTACGGCGAGCAGCTCGGACCGGTCTACGAGGCCGAAGGAATGACCACGCTGAACGGCGCCGGCATCGGACGGCACGAGCTGGGCTACACCGGCTTCGGTTTCGTGGACAGCTTCGACAACCGCGGCGACTCCATCACGTGGACGGTCGATCTCTCGGAGGCGTCCACGCAGTCCCTCGTGTTCCGCTACGCGAACGCGAGCGGCCACGTCGTGACGGCCACCGTCTACGTGAACGGTCGCGTCGTCGGACAGGTGCCGTTCTCCACACGGGCCGAATGGAGCGCCTGGGCGAGTGACGCGTACCTCCAGACGGAGCTCGAGGCCGGACCGAACACCGTGACGCTCGCGCTCGAGGATGACACCGACGGGGCGGTGCTCGTGGACCACCTGAACCTCGGCCAGTTCGACGAGGACGCCGTCCGTCTGCAACTCGCGACGACCTTCGCCTCCGGGGCCACGTCGATCATCATCGGTGACAACGAGCAGAGCCTCGCCCACGAGTACTACCCGAACCGATCGAAGGTGCTCCCTCCGCCGCTCAAGCGTGCGGTGCGCGACAACTTCTCCTTCATCAGTGCCTACGAAACCCTGCTCTTCCCACCCGAGGTCGTCCCGATCGCGGACGGGACGGACCGTCTCGTCGCGACGACCGGCCATCGATTGATCACGGACGGTGCAGACGGGATCTCGGTGCTTCCTCGCCGGATCGGTCCCTATGACATGTTCCACCTCGTCAACCTGGTGACGCTCGACGACCGTTGGCGAGATGCCGCGGTGACCCCGCCCGTCCAAACCGACATCGGCCTCCGCTACTACGTCGGGGACGAGCAGATCGAGGCGGTGTACCTCGCCAGCCCCGATCTGGACTTCGGCCGGACGGTGTCGCTGCCGCACACCAGTGGCGAGGACGAGCGCGGGCGCTACGTCGAGTTCACCGTGCCGCGCCTCGCCTACTGGGACATGGTGTACCTGCGGCGAGCGGAGTGAACCATCGGCGAGGGGAGCGCGCCGACAACTGGTGACCGGCGTCCGGTTCGCGTCCGGCGAGACCTCTTGCAGATCGAAGGCTCTGCCTCGGTCTCACGCGATCACGTGATGAACGTCGCTCGGGCGGGGCGCACAATCGACGAGGAGAACTCCGACGGCTGCGATGCCAGAGGTTGGGGGCGTGCAATGGGCACGGGGTACCCGTCCTTCGATACGACAGTTCAGAAGACGAACGAACTGCTGCGCCACATCGAACAATCGTACGGCTGGCCGCCGGAACGCCGGCAGCAGTCCTACGCCGCTCTCCGGGCGGTGCTGCACGCGCTTCGCGATCGCCTTCCCGTCGCCGAAGCCGCCGATCTCGCGGCCCAGCTGCCGATGTTGGTGCGCGGCCTCTACTACGAGGGCTGGGACCCAAGCAGAGTGCCGGTGAAGGTGCACCGCGATGCGTTCCTGGCGCAGATCCAAGAAGCGCTCGGCTTCGAGGTCGAGGGGGGCGTCGAACTGCTGGTCAAGCGAGTCGTCCAAGCGCTCCGACGCCACGTGACCGAGGGCGAGTGGCAGGACATCGTGTCGACCCTTCCGCGGGACCTCTCGACCCTCGTGAGCCCTGACGCTTGACCAGCCGGAGCGCCACGCGGATCACCATGCGCGCTCACATCATGTGGTGAGGACCGCTCACCAGGTTCGTTCGTACGTTGCCTCCCGTGAGCACAGAGGACCGCACTCCCCGGACGACAACCGGCGCTTCGGCTGCTGAGCACACGAACACCCCGCAGTACGAAGTCCGCGTCAAGGGACACCTTGGATCACCGTGGGCGGTTCGGTTCGACGGACTGAGCCTCTCCACCGAGGACGGCGGCATCACCGTCATCCGGGGTCCGGTGATCGACCAGGCCGCGCTGCACGGCCTGCTCCAGACGCTGCGCGACATCGGCATCCCGCTGATCTCGCTCCGCGAGCTCCCGCCCGACGCACCGACCATCGAGGGCCGCGCGCCCGAACACGAAGAAAGCTGACCAATGACCAACAACACGACCGTCAGGACGCCGATGGACCCGATGCGGAAGGCGGCACTCGCCGCCGGCCTCTTCTACATCGGCACGTTCGTCTTCTCGATCCCCGCGCTCGGGCTCTACGACGGTGTCCTGAACGACGCCGACTTCGTGCTCGGCTCCGGGAACGACCAGAACGTCCTGTGGGGCGGTCTGATCGAGATCCTCACCGCCCTCACCGGCATCGGCACCGCCGTCGCGCTCTACCCGGTCATCAAGCGGTACGGGCCGGGACGGGCCGTCGGCTTCGTGGCCTCACGCGTCCTCGAAGCGTCGATGATCTTCGCCGGCGTGCTCGCCGTCCTCAGCGTGTTCACGCTGCGGCAGGATCTGGCCGGGGCGGCCGGCACCGACACCGACTCGCTGACCACGACGGCGCACGCCCTCGTGGCGTTCAAAGACTGGACGTTCCTGCTGGGCCCCGGAGTCATGCCGGCCGTCAACGCGCTTTGCCTTGCCACGATCATGTACCAGGCCCGTCTGGTTCCCCGGATCATCCCGACGCTCGGTTTGATCGGCGCGCCGCTCCTACTGGTCTCGTCGACGGCGTCGCTGTTCGGTGCCTGGGAGCAGGTCTCCTCCGTTGCCTTGGTGATGGCCCTGCCCATCGCCGCCTGGGAGTTCAGCCTGGGCGTCTACATGACCGTCAAGGGCCTTCGGCGCCCGGCATCAGCGGAGGACGGCGTCGATCGCGCCGCCGCCACCGCGCCGTTGAGCGTCGCGGTCGCCTGACCGGAACGCGCGCCGAACCGGTGCCGCCGCCTTCGGGCGGCGGCACGACCGCGTGTGCATCGAGCTTGCGACCAAAGGGCTGCGGCGTCGCTCACAGGACCCTCTCTCGACACCAGGAGATGGTTACGGGGTCAGCACCACTTTGCCCGGGATGTGCTCGGTGGCCTTCGCCATGAAGGCCTGTCGCGTGTTGGCCAGCGGGTAGACCGCGCTCACCTCGGCGTGCAGCGTGCCGTCGTCGACGAGCCGGCTGATCTCGCGGAGTTGGGCGCCACTCGGGTCGCGCACGAAACCGACCGTCCGGATGTCGCTTCGATCCGTCGGCGGCGCACCCATGATGCTCACGAGGGCGCCGCCGGGCTTGACGATCGCCGCTGAACGGGCGAGCACGTCGCCGCCGATGATGTCGTAGACCAAGTCGACCGGGCCGATGGTGGCCTCCCAACCGTCGCGCTCGACGTCGACGAACTCGTGGGCGCCGAGCTCGAGCACGCGTTGGCGTGCGTCGGCCCGACCGGTGCCGATGACGTGCGCGCCGGCCCAGCGGGCGAGCGGCACGGCCGTCGATCCGACCCCGCCCCCGGCGCCGTGGATGACGACCGTCTGTCCCGACTCGAGGTGGCCGTGGTCGAACAGTGCTTGCCACGAGGTGAGCGCGGCTTGGGGAATGGCCGCGGCGGCCACGAAGTCGAGCGTCTTCGGCTTGGGGGCCAAGCTGCGCGCCTCGATCGTCACGTAGTCGGCCGCCCAGCCGTCGCGGTACCCGTCGATCAGTCCGTAGACCTCGTCGCCGACCGACACGCCGGCGGTGCCGTAGCCGAGCGCGACCACGACGCCCGAACCTTCGTGCGCGGGGATCCGTGGCCCCCGGTCGTGTCCGGCGCGATCGGTCGAGAGCGGCCACAGCAACTCCGTCGGCGTGAAGCTCGCGGCGCGCACCTGGACGACCGCGTCGCCGATCGCGGGCTGCGGATCCGGCGCGTCTTCGTAGACGAGCCCCTCGATGCCCTCGAGGCCGTGCGGTTCGTGGAGGCGAACGGCCTTCATCGCGGTCTCCTTCCCACGTCGGTGAAATCGGTGCCGGGGGTCGTGATCACGTCGCGAACCAGTCCGGCCATCATCGGCTCGACTCGGCGTGGCCGCGGAACGGGCAGCACGACGTCACGCTCCGAAGGGACGTGGGTCCATCTGCCCCGCCGGTCGCGTCGAACACGAGCGGTGAACGGTCACCGGGACAAGCTGTACCCGCGGGCCGCGCGCCGCAAAACGGCCGCCGTGTGGGGGAGAAACGTGCTCAGCCCGCCGTCGGCGGCTCGACGCCCAGCTGCGCCCACATGGTGTTGATGTCACCGATGCCGCGGTGCTCGACGATGCGACCGGCCTGCACCCGGTCGACGTGCATGACGGTGAAGTCGACTTCTCGTGCGGTGGCGGGCACACCCATGAGCTCACCCTCGTGGCGGCCCTGATAGCGGCCGATGGTGGCCACGCTGTCACCGTCGGCCACGACGAAGTCGAACTCGTGCCGGCCGTCGGGAAACGCGTCGACGAACGACTGCCCGAAGGCCACGAAGCCCGGCCAGTCGAGGACGGTCGTGCCGAACACCGTCGCCTCGAACGCCCGGTCCACGGCCTCGAAGCTGCCGAGGTCGCCTCGATCGAAGTACTCGTAGAGCCTGGACACGACGGCTTTGGCGGACGGCGTGTCGTCTCGGAGTTGGGCGGCGATCGCCGAGGTGTCCATCCAGACGTTCTCGCGACGGATCGCGCCGTCGTCTGCGAACTCGAAGACGTGGAGCATGCGGAACTCGAGTGGTCGGTTGCGGCCCGGAAACCCCAACGGGTTGCCCACCGCGGTGCCGCGCCACAGGCTCTCGTCGACGACGAAGTCGTCGCCGTAGTAGCGGTGCGTCGAGCGCACGTCCTTCTGCTCGAGATCGGCGAAGAGATGTTCGTAGAACGCGCGGGCCTGCTCCGTTCCTCGCAGGGGGCCGCTCGGTGACCCGACCACGTCGTGGTCGACGTCGGCGGTGAGCGTCCCGAGGACGCCCTCCACGTCGTCACGGGCCTCGTAGCGGAAGTGCTCGTCGATCGTTCGGTCCATCGCCCTCTTCGTGGGTCGCCCCGACGGCGTGACTGTCTCGTGCTGCATGACGTCCTCGGATCTTCCGGTATCGTTCTGAAACTCGATTCTGATTATGAAACTGCGGTTCCATGAACATGTCAAGAGTGGCCCGGACGAGGACAGATCGGAGCGGACGGCATGGCCGACCAGGAGCGCCAGCAGCTCGCCGAGGTGCGCACGAGCGTCACCGAGACGGGACGCGTCAACCAGAAGCTGCGCACCCGACAGGCGCTGATCGACGCCGCGAAGGAGCTGGTGGCCGCGGGCGCCAGCCCGACGCTGGCCGAGGTGGCCGAGCACGCGCTGGTCTCGAAGACGACGGCATACCGATACTTCGCCTCCGCGGACGTCCTCATCGCGGAGGTGTTCTTCGACCGCGACTTCCCGACCGTCGACGAAGTCCTGGGTGCCACAGGCAACGAGCCGACGACGCGTGTCCTCGCGGTCGAGGAGGCGGTCAACGACGCGCTGCTCCGTCACGAGCGCGCGATGCGCATGATCGTGCGCAACGCCATCGATCTGGCCCTCGCCGGCGTCGACGACGGTGCGCTCCGAGTCGGACGCCGGCAGCGTCTGATCGCCGCGGCGCTCGAGCCGCTCGAGCAAACGCTCGATGATCATGAACTCCGGCGGCTGCGCGATGCGCTGGCGCTCGTGATCGGCCCCGAGGCGATCCTCGCGGCCCGCGACGTCTGCGGGCTCGAGCCCGACGAGACGCGCAACGTCACGCGATGGGCCGCCGAGGCTTTGGTCGCCCAGGCCCTCTCCGCGACAGGCCACGGCCCCGTGTGACCGCGGCGGCGACGCGCGCGGGCGCGATCGCGACCGTGCCGGCGCCGCGCGCCAGGCGCGGGCACCAGCCTTCGAGATCCTGCGCGTTCACCCCTACGCGATTACGCGTACCGGCGGAGCGATTCGAGGCCAGGGCTGCGCGAGCTCGATCAGGCGAGCGGCTTGCACGAGGAGATCCTCGCGGCCCCAGCGGGCGACGATCTGCACCCCGATGGGGAGGCCCTCCGCGCTGAGGCCACCCGGCACGCTGATCGCGGGCTGGCCGGTGACGTTCCACGCGCCGAGGAGCCACCCCAGCCGTCTGCGCATCTGAACGGCTTGCTGCGGTGTGGGTTCGATCGGGAGCTCGCCGATCCGCATCGGCGGGCGCGTCACGACGGGCGTGACGAGGAGGTCGTGATCGACGAACCACGCCGCCAGCCGTCGTGACCAGAGGTGCAGCCAGTCGAGTGACGCGACGTATGTCGGCCCGTCGACGCTGCGGGCGAGCTCGACGGTCGAACGGTTGCGCGGCTCGAGCTCGTCGACGCTGATGCGGCGGCCCAGTCGAACGGACCAGCGGTCGACCTCGGCGGCGACCGACACGCCGACGACGGTGCGCTGGTGGCTCATCGCGGCGACCTCGTCGAGCGCGCCAGGCGAGTCGTCCTCGACGACGTGGCCCTCCGCCGCGAGAACCGCCGCGACGCGGCGCACGATCGCTTCGACCTCGGGGTGTGCGGGCTCGCCGCCGCACGCGCCGACAGTGCGCACACCGATCCGCATCCGTGGCAGCGGCTGTCGGAGCGCGTCTCCCAGCCGGTAGGTGAGCGCCGCGGGGTGCGGATCACCGTCGACGGGGCCCGCGACGGCATCGAACAGGAGCGCGGTGTCGCGCACGGTGGTCGTGAGGAACCCGTCGGTGGACAGGCCGGCCCAGTGCTCGCCCGAGTGCGGTCCCGTCGTGAACCGGCCGTGGGTCGGTTTCAGCCCGACGAGACCGCAGAACGAGGCCGGGGCGCGGATCGATCCGCCGCCGTCGGACGCGTGCGCGACCGTCACGACGCCCGCTGCCACCGCCGCACCGGAGCCGCCGCTGGAACCTCCGGCGGAATGGGTGAGCGACCACGGGTTGCGCGTCGCGCCGTGCGCGAGCGGCTCGGTCGTCACATGCGTGCACAGCTCCGGCACGTTCGTACGCCCGATGACCACGCACCCGGCGACGCGCAGGCGGTCGAGCAACCACGACGTGGTCGTCGCTCGGTACCCGGCGTCCTTCGCAGGCTGCAGACCTTCGTGGAACGGTTCGCCGGCCTCGGTGATCGATGCGTCCTTGACGACCATCGGCACACCGGCCAGCGGACCGTCCATCGAGCCGGCGGCGTCGGCCAGCGCTCGTTCGTATCGAGGGTGGACGATGGCGTTGATCGCGGGCTCGCACCGCTCGGCGCGCGCGATCGCCTCGCTCGCGAGCTCCGATGCGCTCACCTCGCGCCGGCGGACGAGCTCGGCGAGCGCGGTCGCGTCGTGTTCGGTCACGGGCTCGTGGACGACAAGACGCGTGACGGCGCGGACGTGCCCTCGAGGACCACTCGGTGCATGACACGTCGTCCGCGGTAGTCGGGCACCCCGCAGTGCTGCGTGGCGCGGTTGTCCCACATCGCGACGGAGCCGTCGGACCAGCGGAACCGGCATTGGAACCGTGGGTCGCGCACGTGGTCGAACAGGAAGGGGAGGAGCACCTCGTTCTCGCGCTCGCTCAACCCGGCGAGCCGCGTGACGTAGTTGCGGTTGCAGAAGAGGAGCTTCCGGCCGGTGTCCGGGTGCGCGCACACGAGCGGATGGCGTACGACCGGGTAGCGCTCACGCAGTCGTCGCAGCTCGGCCGCGGGGTCTTCGGCATCGTCGAACGTGGTGTACGTGATCTTCATGAAGTCGTGCTCGGCGTCGAGCTCGTCGAGCATCGAGCGGACCGGCGCGGACAGCGCTTCGTACGCGACGTGCATGTTCGCCCAACAGGTGTCGCCCCCGTACGGCGGCAACTCGATGGCGCGCAGCACGGTGGCGTTCGGAGGTACCGACATGAACGTGCCGTCGGTGTGCCAGGTGTCGACGCGTGACCCCAGCGCAGCCGCGCCGTCGTCGAACGCGAGCGCGTGCATCTCCGGGACATGGTCGTCGGTGGGCGGCGCGAACACGAACGGTTCCAGCGGACCGAACTGCGCGGCGAAGTCGCGGTGCTGCTCGTCGGTCAGGTGCTGGTCACGGAAGAGGAGCACGAGGTGCCGGGCGAGCGCGTCTCGTAGAACCGCGACGGCGTCCGCAGGCAAGGCTTCCCGAAGGTCGACCCCGGTGATCTCGGCACCGATCACGCCCGTGAGCGGCTCGACACGTACCCCCATGTCGCGAACCGTAGTGGAGTGACCTCAGCGAGCGGCGCGACGTTCTCGGCACCCGTAATCGCGTTGACGACCACGGTGCCGGCGATGATCATCTGCCTCCCCATGGCGCACGTCCTCGCCGCAGAAGGAGTGGGTGACATGCCCACCTACGTGAACGAGAAGCTCCTCTCCTGGGCGAGCGACATCGACCCGGCGACCATCCGCCAGGCGGAGCAGACGGCGCGCCTGCCCATCGTGGCCGGGCATGTCGCGCTCATGCCCGATGCCCACATCGGCATCGGCGCGACGGTCGGGTCGGTCATCCCCACGGAGGGCGCCGTGATCCCGGCCGCGGTCGGCGTCGACATCGGCTGCGGCATGGTCGCCGCCGAGCTCGACGTCACCGAGGACCAGCTGCCCGACTCGCTCGAGCCGCTGCTCGGCCGCATCGGGTCGGCGATCCCCGCCGGCGTCGGCCGGGAGCACGACGTGGCGGCCCGCAACGCGATCACGTGGCTCGCGACGCACAAGCCCGCGACCGAGCTCGCCGGTAAGCAGACGTCGAAGGTGACCAAGCAGTTCGGCACGCTCGGCTCCGGCAACCACTTCTTCGAGCTGTGCGTCGACGAGCGGCGTCGGGTCTGGGTGGTGCTGCACTCGGGCAGCCGTGGCATCGGCAACCAGCTCGCACAGATGCACATCGCGAAGGCGCGCCGGCTCGCGAAGCATCTCGAGCTTCGGCTCGAGGACCCGGACCTGGCGTACTTCGTCGAGAGCACGCCAGAGTTCGTGGCGTACATCGGGGACATGCTCTGGGCCCAGGACTACGCGCGCGCGAACCGCGATCAGATGATGGACAACGCGATGCGCGAGGTTTTCGCGTTCGTCGGTCACGGCCGAGAGACGCAGCGCATCAACTGCCATCACAACTTCACGCAGCGCGAGGTGCACAACGGGCGCGAGCTCTGGATCACGCGCAAGGGCGCGATCAAGGCCGACGTCGGCGATCTCGGCGTCATCCCTGGCTCGATGGGAACGCGCAGCTACATCGTGGCGGGCAAAGGCAACCGATCGAGCTGGAAGTCCTGCAGCCATGGCGCCGGTCGCCGGCACAGCCGCACGCAGGCCAAGAAGCTCTTCACCACCGCGGACCTCGCTGAGCAGATGCAGGGCAAGGTCTGGCTCGCCCAGCGGGCCGCGGCGCTGGTGGACGAGATCCCGTCGGCCTACAAGGACATCGACCAGGTGATGGCCGACCAGAGCGACCTCGTCGAGGTTCGCCACACCCTCCATCAGGTCCTGAACTACAAGGGGACCTGACGGGCCGACGTCCTCGAGTCTCATCTCGACGACGTCATGGGCTGTTTGGTCGACCAGGGCGCCGTCGACGCGGACATCTCCGCGACCCTCGCCAGGGGCGAGGTCATCATCGCGGTCACCACCGAGGGCGAGACCCTCGACGAGATCGTCAGTCTCGCGTCAGGTCAGATCCGTGCTGCCATCCACGGCGTCGGCGGCTGCACTGAGGCCTGGCCCAAGGACCACGAGTGGCTTGCAGCGCATCATGCGCTCGACGATCTCGGTCGCGCTGGCGGCGTTGCGCAGATGCCCGGCGCCGATGATGTCGCCTGACTCGTTGCGGACCGTCACCGGCGTGCCGGCTTCGAAGTCCGAGTAGCCCCCGGTTCCGTGGCAGCTGGTCGCACCGCCCACGACGTCCTCGTCGGTGAGTGTGTGCACGCCCTCGATCTCGAGTCCGCCGTCCGCGTCGCCGGCGGCGCGTGGGCTCCGGCTGGCGCTCGAGCAACGGAGCCGGCGGCCGATCGCTCCACGTCGGAGACGCTGGTCTACTGGCGGAGCAGGTGGCGCGATCCGATCGGTGCCCATCTGCCCGGCATCGGCGACGTGGTCCGTCCACCGGTTGCCGTCGAAGAACCGCTGCTCGTGCCGGCCGGTCGGATCCGGATACCACCCCAGCTGTTGCATGCCGCCCTCCCCGTCGCTGGCGACGGGAAGGTACAGCACGATCGTCGCTCGGCTGGGTGTACATCGCTACACCTCGTCGAGGTCGCGGCCGTTCGCTTGCCACCACAACCAAAACGCTTCGTCGTCCATGAGGAACACCGCGGTGGGGACCTCGAGGACCGATGCGAAGCAATCCATGTCGGCGATGGTCCAGGCTTTCGTGCCGGCGCGCTTGTCGTTGATGGTCGTGCGCGACATCTGGGCGCGCTTCGCGAGCTCGGTGAGCGTCCACCCACGGAGCCGGCGGAGCGTCTCGAGGACCTCGCCGGCTCGGGCGTCGGTCGTGCTCGGTTCTCCTGCAGGCATCTCGTTCTTCTTAGCGGTGGGGAGCCCCCGCGTTACCGCTCGGGGCAGAAAGCTCGTTGACCAGCATCGACAGGGTGACCGTCGATCGAGATGACGATGCCGTCGATGATCATCGCGATGCTCTCGTTTGACCGGCCGATCATGCGACCCTCATGGGCGTGCGCAGCTCGATCCACTCGAGCGTGGTCGCGACCTCGTCGAGCAGGAGCTTTCGATGCCGCAGTCGATGACCGTGACGACCTCGTCGCACGCGGCGCGCGCCACAACCTGCAGCTGGTCGAGCTCGAGCTCGGCCGCCCGGAGCTCGCGCAACGGAGCCCGCGTGTCCGCCGAGCAGGAGCCGGTTGCGCACCATCGGCGATGGCGCGCACCTGGATCGCTCGACGGTATTCATCGTCACGGATCGGTCGTGGCAGCGCCGGTCGACGACGCGGCTTCACGAGACGGACGGTCGGATCACGATCGATGATCGCGAGCTCGCCCGCTCGCCCGCTTGTAGAAGCTCCGTAGCCTCGACACACCCACCCGGCCCGCGTGTTGGCGTCGGGCGCACCGCCGTATCGGCCGCGGCGACTGTCGATGACCAGCTCCATCTCTTCGGCTGTGATCGTCAGGAGCGGACCAGGCGTGCTCCTCGACCATCCGACTGCATGCCTGTGATCCGCAGGTCACCGTCGTCCGGCACCATCGTGAACGAGACGCGAGTGTCTGCAAGCACCGGCGTGTCGGCGGCGGAGAGCCCGGCGGTTCCCATGCGGTCGACGTGGTGCGTGAGGTTCGGTCCCTCGACCCCGACGTCCGCGGCGATGGAGCGCTGCGATCGGTGGAACCCGCCGGCGAGCGAGGCGAGCACCAGCCACGTGGCGAGCGACCCTTCTTCGCCGAGCGCGTCGTCGAGCGCGCGACCGAGCCTCTTCGCGGTGTGGTCATGAACGGGCCGATCGGTTCTTTGAGCGCGGGCATGGCAAGAGCGATAGACATCGCAGGATTCGATGTCAATCGTTCCCGGTCACGCCGGCGCGCCTTGGCGTGATGCCGAACGCGGCGGCTCGAGCGGGTTGCTCCTGCAGGTCATCTCGGCGTGCACCCGTTCCGATCCCGAAGAGGAGACATCGAGATGAGCGATCCAGCGACCGGCACCGGAACGGCGGACGATCCGTGGGTGCTGCGGACTCCGCCGGGTACGGCGGAGTACCAGATGCATCGCGCCGACGCCGCCGATCCGCCGGAGCTCGTCTGCCAGGTCGGTTCCACGAAGCTCCGCTACCTGGCCCGTTGCATCGAGGACGTCCCCGCGATGCTCGCCGCGCACGGCGAGTGGATGGAGCTCGGCAGTGCCGACGAGAACAAGCCGGCGAAGGACGGCACCCTCGAAGCGTGGGCCCGCTCCACGGACAACCCTGTCGGTGGGTGGTACGGGCTGCGCAAGGGCTACCGCGGGCGGTTCGCGATGTACGTCCCACCGTTGCTCGAACACCTCGGTCTCGTCGAGCTCGAGCACAACCCACGCAACAACCGCATCCGCGCCTCCTGAGCGCACGTCACGTGAGGGCGAGCGCGGCCGAGGCGTCGACACCGGCGTCGCGTCGACGCTCGAGGACGACGAGGCACGTCCACGCGGTAGCACCGAGCAGCGCCTCGCCGGCCAGCGTGCCGATCGCCGCTCCCTTCCACTCCCACAGTGGGATGAGCGCGATGTAGAGCGCGAGGCTGATGACCGCACCACCGAGGAGCAGCCCGGTGCGGAGGCGGGTGTGGCCGAGGCCCATGAGGCCGTTCAGCGGGAACACGAGCAGCGCTCGCAGCAGCACGAGCGGGGCCAGCCAGCGCACGATCTCGACCGAACCCTCGAAATCGTCGCCGATGATGACGGTGATCAGCGGCGCGCAGATGGCGACGGCGACGCCGAAGACGAGGCCGTAGCCCGCGCACACCGCGCCGAATCGGATCGCGCGCCGGAGGTGCTGCCCACGAGCCTGCGCCTCGTGGACGAGGAACCGGTTGTGCGACACGTTCATGAACGCGTTGACCGGGACCAGGCCGAGCTGCACGATCCGATACGCCGCGGAGTAGAGGCCCACATCGGCGCGCAGGTTGTACGCCTGCAGCACCGTCTTGTCGCCGTCGTTCTGGACCGCGAAGCCCGAGACGCCCGCCGAGTACACGAGGTCGGACTTGAGGTGGCGGGCGTGGACGCGACCAGGGCGCATCGAGATGCCGTAGCGGCGACCGATTCGGTGGGCCTGGACCAGTCCCACGAGGACGGTTGCCAGGAGGTATGTCGTGCCGAGCGCGGCGATGGTCAGCCGATCGATGGCGAACAACGAGACGATGATGAGCATCCGGAGCAGGATGGGGACCATTCGGACGCGCGTCGACGCCGCGTACCCCTGCTGCACCTGAACGGTGCTCGCGACGATGAGCACCGCCGGGAAGCTGACGAACTCGAGGAGGAAGATCGGCACCATCGCGTGCAGCGGTAGCCCGTGGATGATGAGCACCCCGAGCAAGGTGGCGATCACGGTCATCAGCAGTCCGGCGAGCAGGCTCAGGGACAAGCACGATCGCGTGGTCGACTCGAGGTCTTCGTGCCCGCGGATGACGTGCTCGGCCTGCGCGAGCGCGACTCCACTCGACGCCAGCGTGTTCAACGGCGCGGCGATCGCGTAGATGGAGGCGTAGTCGCCGAACCCTTCGGTGCCGAGCGACCGGCCGAGAAGCGTGAACGACAACAATGTCGACGCCAGCAGGGCCCCCTCGTACGTGAGCCCGAACCAGGTGTCCTTGGCGATGTCGCGTCTGCCGTATCCCCGAACGGTGTGGCCGAACGTCGTCATCCGTTGCCGTGCGCGTTGGTGCACCGGCACGGGGTTCGCCGCGCCCGTCACGACGGCCTCATCGCAACAGCAACCAGTACCGCTCGTGCTTCGGCATCACGCGCGCGATGTCGCGCACCCAGGGCCGGAACAGCTCCGGCGTCTGTGAGCTGTACGTGGCGACGGCTCGTCCCTTGGACTCAGGATCGACTCGCAGGTGGAAGCGCCGACAGCGCGCGTCGACCTCGCGGCAGAGCGCGGCGACGCGGCGGTCGCCGCGACCTGTCCAGCGGTAGGGGAGCTCCTCGTACAGCGCGACGCGCCCGCCGGCCCGGAACACCGCGGGCACGACGAGATCGCGCACCGCGACGTGGTCCGTGTGCGGCTCGCCGCCTCCCGGCACGCGCAGCGGTGGCAGCGTCGCGCGCCATCTGGCGCGATAGAGCACCGTGTTGCGCGCTCCTGCGCCGGCCGGGGCCAGCACCACGCCGTCCGTCGACTCGAGCCACGACTGCACCGCCGACACGAGCTGCTCCTCGGCGTCGCCGCCCATGGCGCCGTTGCGATAGCCGGCTTCGAGCAGCGGAAGCCGCGTCGTCGGCACGCCGAGCTGCACCAGCGCGGCGTCGTCCTCCTCGACGCGCATCTGCATGATGGTCGCGCCGTCGGTCTGGCCCAGCCGCATGTCCCAGCTGCTGGCACGACGGTCGGCAGGTGAGCCGCAGAAGACGGTGAGCACCGTCGTCGCCGGACGGCGCAGGAACGCGAACGCGGACAGGACCGCGTCGTCGAGGTGCGGCGACACGACGAGCACGGGCGTGTCGGCGTCGATCATGGAATCAACCCGGCTGCGATGTCGGTGAGCGCTGCCAGATCGGCCGGGCGGCGTCGCGCGTCGAACGCGCCGCGGCCGCGAGCCGCGGAAGGCGACGCGCGGCTCGCGCGCGGGCAAGCCGCGCCCGGCGCGCCAAGGGCGGAGTGCCGGCCTCGGCGATCACCCGGTAGTCGGTGGCGTAGTTCCACTTGTACGTGGAGCCGCCCCGGAGGAAGTCGAACTCCTCGTCGCCGCGCTCGTACGACTCCTGCATCACCCGCTCGAGGAGCAGGCGGCCGGGCGACGCCCATCCGACCTCGCGGTCGTAGGTGGGCAGCCACCAGTGCATGGTGCGGTCCCACGACAGACCGAGATGCGTCGCGACCAATCGGCCGCCCGCGTAGAGCGACCCGAGGATCGCGACGCCCTCGTCACGCAGCGCGCGGAGCAGCCGCTCTTCTCGCCGGTCGGCGAAAGGGTCCGGCAGGCCTGCTTCCCGGAACTGCGCGGCCTTCCACGCCAAGCAGGCGCGGAAGGAGTCGTCGCGCCGGTCGTCGAAGCAGCACTCGAGCGGCCCGAGTGCCTCTTCGAGCCGCGTTGCTCGCCGGCGTGACTCCCGGAGGATCGCCTTCTCGCCACATCGCCAGTGGTCGCGCGCTTCGTCCCAGGAGTCGAACTCCTTCCACCGTACGAACGGCGCAGGCTCCGCGACGAGCGGGTCGAGCTCGCGTCGTTGCGTCGCATGGTGCGTGGACGTCGCGACGCGTGGCGCGTATCGACCGCGGAACTCCGGAGTCGCGTCGTCGACCGGCACGAAGAAATCCAGAAACGTGACGTCGAGAACCGGCACATTGTCGTGAATGAGCGTGCGCAGTACGTGACCGCCGACGGCGACGTAACCCGTTTGCGCGCGTCCTCCGAACCAAGACGCGTTGAGGACGCGAAGGAACGGCTCGCTCGAGAAAACCCCCGTTGCCCCGCCGTCCACCTGTGGATCTTCTCCTCGCCCTGTCTCTGCCGCAAGGGGATCGTTCCTTCCTCTACCCCGCTTCTTCGCGGGGTATCTGTCCGGAGAGGGGTGGGTAGCCAGGTGGCGACAGTCAGGGAGGGGCTGCCATGGGCGAGCGGCACGGTGCAGGCGAGCCGGTCACCGAACATTCGCGTGTATCCGTGGTCATCCCGGTGGGCCAAGTGGACGAATCGCTCACGCGTCAGGTGTGCGCAGTTCTCGCGCAAGACGCTCCGTTTTCGTTCGACGTGGTGCTGTCGTGCAACACCACTGACGACCACGAGTGCGCGGCGATCGAGGAGCTCCCGCGAGCAATCGGTGATCCGCGCGTCCACGTCGTCCCGGCCCACGAGCACCGCAGTGCGGCGTATGCCCGCAATGTCGGTGCGCGCAGCTCCGACGCCGACGTGCTCGCCTTCTGCGACGCCGACGATCTCGTCGACCCCGGCTGGTTGGCTGCGCTCGTGAGTCGAGTGTCGGATCACGTGGCCGTCGGCGGATACCTCGACGAGCAGCGGTTCGCGGTGCGGGGACAGGAGGGTTGGCGACCGCCGCTGACCCCCGGCGGGTTGCCGACGTTCCTCGGCGTCCCCTACGCCGTGTCCGCGAACATGGCCCTCGATCGCGCGGCGTTCGAGCGTGCCGGCGGGTTCGACGACGAGCTCGTCCGGTGCGAGGACATCGCGCTGAGCTGGCGACTGAAGACGTCCGGGGTCGCCATCGCGTTCGCGCCCGAGGCGGTCGTGCACTATCGCCACCGCACCGGTGTGCGCGCGCTCGTGAAGCAGCACTACCTCTACGGGCGCGGCATGTCGCAGGTGGTGGCGCGGTACGGCGTGCCGGGCGACGACGGCAGCGAGCAACTCACCGGCCTCGCAGCGTTGCGACCGAATGGCCAAGCGATGGAGCACCGGACCTTCGTGGGCACCTTCGTGCGGCGAGCGAGCATCGCCGTCGGCCGCGCGGTCGGTCTCGCGGCGGAGCGATGCCGACGAGTATCGACAGGGGTGGCGCGATGACGGCGACCTGGGTCTATCCGGCCGCGGTCGCGGTGGGTGTCTGCACCTTCAACCGGCCCGCTCAACTTCGCAGGCTCCTCGCGGGCATCTCCGACGCGGCGGCGCGCATCGGTGCCGAGCAGCGCCTGGACGTCATCGTGGTCGACGACGGCGCCGCGGTGCCCGCCGCCGATGTCGTCGCTGACGCCGCCTCGCAGTTCATGGGTGAGGTCAGGTACCACTTCCTCGGCTCGGCCGATGTCGCCACGGCCCGCAACAAGGTGCTCGACCTCGGCTCCGTCGCGGCTCCGTGGCTGGTGTTGATCGACGACGACTGCGTACCCGAGTCCGACTGGCTGTCGACGCTGTTCGAGATGCAACGTCGGACCGACGCGGACGTCGTCACCGGCCACGTGCAGTACGTGACCACGCAGGATGCACCACGCTGGTTGACCGACGAGCCCTTCTGCGACTTCGACGTCTACGTCGACGGTGAGGAACCCGCATACGGCACCACCGCGAACGCGCTCATCCGTTCCAGCTTCCTGCGGGAGCACGGCATCCGCTTTCGTCCGTCTCTGGGTCGAACCGGCGGCGAGGACATGACGTTCTTCCATGACGTGCGCGCGGCAGGTGGCCAGCTGCGCTACGCGGGCAAGGCGGTCGTCGTCGAGGAGCTGACGCCCTCGCGCCAAACCCTGCGCTATCAGCTGTATCGGCAGATGTGGCTCGGCAACAACATGGCCGAGATCAACCGGCACACGCGCGAGTGGACGCGGCGGCGCCTCTTCCTGCGCGGCGGGCGCTGGGCAGTGGTCTCGTGGCGACCACCCCTCGATCGTCTGCGTCGGCGAGAGCCGCTACAGCTCCGGTGGGCGCTCGCGCTGTCGCTCCGAGGTGTCGGTCTGATGATCGGTGTGCTCGGGGTGCGTCTCCCGCATCGGGTCTGAGGTGAAGGTCGCGCGCGGCCCGCGAGCGATCGACGACGTCCCGGTCTCGTCCGGGATCGATGCCGTCAACCGGCGCCGCTATTCGTCGTCTGCGCTCCCTCGCGAGTACGCGCGCAGCGCCGGGCTGCAAGCCCCCGAACAGGTCGTGCTCGGGTCCATCGCCGATGACGTCCGAGGGACACCGATCCTCGACCTGGGCGTGGGTGCAGGACGAACGACCTCGCACCTGCGGGCCCTGAGCGACGATTACCTCGGTGTCGACTACTCGGCGACGATGGTCGCCGCGTGCCGGCGCAGACATCCCGACGCGCACTTCGAGGTGCGCGATGTGCGATGGCTGCATGACCTCCCGACACGACGGTTCGGGCTCGTGATGTTCTCGTTCAACGGCCTCGACTGCATCGATCACCAAGAGCGCGCGGCGGTCTTGCGCGAGATCGAACGGGTGCTCCGACCGGGTGGGTGGTTCGTGTTCTCGTCGCACAACCGCGACGCGCCCGCGTTCGGCTACCGCCGACCGCCGTTCTACGTGACGCGCAACCCGGTGCGCCTCGTGGCGCGGGGCGGCGTCTGGTCCTTCTCGGCGCTGGTCGCGGCGCGGAACCGTCGGCGGCTGCGCAAGCACGAGTTCGAGGCAAGGGAGTACGCCGTGCGCAACGACGACGCGCACGATCATTCCCTGCTGACCTACTACATCCGCGTGCCGGACCAGTTCGCCCAGCTCGCGCACGCCGGATTCACCGCGAAGCCGACGGCGTACGCCCTCGACGGGCATGTGTTGGCCGCCGGTGAGCTCTGCAGAGACGCGTGGGTCTACTACGCGCTGCACAAGGACCCATGACGAGCGGTCCTGCGCCTTGGGCTCAGCTCTCGATCGCGGAGCGGATCTGCTCGTAGCGGTCCGCCGCGGTCTCCACGAGCTGCGGTGCGGTGCTCGCTTCCAGCCCGAACGCCTCGCACAGCTCCGCGATTTCTGCGATGCCACCGGCGACGGTGTCACTCGGAGCATCGATCAAGTGCGCGACGTCGTCGGAGAGCTCCACGGCCATGGCCGCAAGGGTCGGCTCGTCCTGTCCACCGTGGTGGTTGACGATGCCGTCGAGGAAGCTCGTGGGCAGCTTCCAGTGGCGGATCACGTACGCGCCGGCGTGTCCGTGGTGGACGCCGAAGACCGCCAGCTCCGACTCGTGCAGCGCGATCCCATCGGTGCTGGACACGCTGGAGACGAGCTCGACGGTCCGCGTGCCGACGGCGTGCGCGATCACGAGCTTGCCGATGTCATGGAGCAGCGCCACCGTCGGCGTCACGGCCGGCACGCGGTTCGGGCAGCGAGCGCGCAGCACCTCCGCGCTGACGGCGGCCTTGACGGAGTGCCGGTACATCGCGCCGCGCTGCATCTCGTAGAGATCGATCGGGCCGTCGAGCGTCGCGGAGAGCGCGCTCCGCATCGCGATCGTCACGACGCTGCTGAGACCGAGCCGCACGATCGCGTCGCCGACGTCGGCGATCTGGCGCACGCCGCGCGCATAGGCCGAGTTCGCCTGCCGGAGCAGCGCCGCGGTGAGACCCGGGTCGTACTGCGCGATCTCGACGATCTCGTTGAGCGAGGTGTCGGCGTTGTTCGCGATCGCGATCAGACGCGCGGTCGACGTCGGGAGCGGTGCCAGCCCGTTCGCGGCTTCTTCCAGCGCCCGGACATCGAGCAGGTCGGATGAGGTTGTGACCATGGGTTCGCCCGCTTTGCCTCGTCGTGGTGATGACGTCAGACGGATGCATCGTCTGTGCCGGGTGACGAGTTGAGCTTTTCTGTGCGTGCTCGAATCCCTGGTCGCAGCGGGCTGGTGGCCGCGGATCGAAGCGGCGCCTCCATTTACCTTGACATCGAGCATCTTTGATGTTACCTTGATATCAAGATGATCGATACCGAGGATGGTTGCCATGACTGCACTGCGCACCGACGTGGACGTGACGATCCGGCGCCGCCCGGAGGAGGTCTGGGAGGTCGTCAGCGACTACGCCAGCGACCATCGGTGGCGTCGGGGGATCGTCGAGATGACGCCCGACGCGCCGGGCAGCCCCCGGGTCGGCACCCACGTTCGCGAGGTTCTCCGATTGGCCGGCAAGGAGTACGTCACGGAGTCGGTCGTCACCGAGACCGGTCCGGATCTGCGCTACCGATTCGCGGGCACGGGCACGAGCGGAGAGGTCCGCGGCGGCCGGAGCGTCCTGCCCGCCGGCCGCGAGACGTCGGTGTTCACCTACGACGTCGAGCTCGAGCCACGTGACGTCCCGCGGATCGCCCAACCGGTGCTCCGGTGGTGGCTCACCCGCAGCCTGCGCCGCGACCTTCGCCGGCTCCGGGATCTCGTGGAGGCCCGGTGAGCGCGACCGTCCTCGTCGCACCGCGAACACCGCCCGCCACGGCTTCGAACCACAGGGAGCGGTCGTAGCCTGGGTCCCCTCGTGGAGGACCGATGGCCGACGACACGCTGAGCGATGACGGACCGCTCGCGGCGGGCGGTTTCTCGGCGTGGCTCGGCGAGATGGAGCAGGCCCTGCGCGGGGAGCGCGACGCCCGCGTCCCGTGCGGCACCTGCACCGCCTGTTGCGCCTCGTCGCAGTTCGTGCCCATCGGCCCCGAAGAGGTCGATGCGCTCGCCCATATCCCGGCCGATCTGCTGTTCCCGGTGCCCCGGATGCCCGAGGGCCATGTGCTCATGGGCTACGACGAGCACGGGCGTTGCCCGATGCTCGTCGACGGCGCGTGCTCGATCTACGAACACCGACCGCGGACCTGCCGCACCTACGACTGCCGCGTGTTCGCGGCGGCGGACATCGAGCCCGACGACGACAAGCCGGCGATCGCCGCTCGGGCGCGTCGGTGGCGCTTCGACGTGGCGACGAGCGACGACGAGGTGGCGCGCGAGGCCATGCGCGCGGCGTCGCGGTTCGTGGCCGATCGAGGCGATGCACTGCCCGACGACGTCGCACCGGTCACCGCAACGCAGCACGCCGTTCTCGCGGTGCGACTCCACCGGGCCTTCGTCGGGCGCGACGAGCCGGACGCTCGTCAGGTGCAGGTGCTCGTGTCCAGGCGATCTCGCGAGCGCTGACGGGCTCGGGCCGACGGCCGATAGGTTCGCCTCGACGCGACGGAGAGGAGCACGCCATGGCGATTCCCACCCGAACGCTCGGGACGGGCGGCCCCGTGGTCGGGGCGATCGGCCTCGGCTGCATGAGCTTCAGCCCGGTGTACGGCGGCTTCGACGGTGTCGATCCGACGCCGGTGATCAACCGGGCGATCGATCTGGGCTGCACGCTGCTCGACACGGCCGATGCGTACGGCCCGAGCGAGGTCGCCGTCGGCAAGGCGATCGCGGGGCGTCGCGACGAGGTCGTCGTGGCGACCAAGTTCGGCATCGTCCGAACGCCGCAAGGGCTTGGCGGCGGGGGCGTGGTCAACGGACGGCCCGAGTACGTCCGGTCGAGCGCGGAGGCGTCGCTCGTTCGACTCGGCGTCGACCACATCGACCTCTACTACCAGCACCGCGCCGACCCCGACGTGCCGATCGAGGAGACGGTCGAGGCGATGGCGCAGCTCGTCGCCGAGGGAAAGGTGCGCTACCTCGGCTTGTCCGAGGCGTCCGTCGACACCATCCGGCGAGCGGCCACG
>JAULBW010000016.1:0-32060 GCA_032358265.1 Vaucheria bursata | reverse complement strand
AACAGTAACGTCGAGATTTTGGCAAACCAGTAACATCTTCGGTAACAGTAACGTCGAGATTTTAGCAAACCAGTAACATTTTCAGTAATGTCATCACGTTTTATCTTCACCGCAGTATATTGGACCAGTAAAAACTATTATTCCACTCATCAAAAATTTTGTTATCCATCTGCTGGGAACTAATTTGTTTACAACAATTGTTTTTTAAGGAAATTACTCTTTTAAGAGTTATTCCATTATTTAGCTGCATTGTTTTGTGACTCTTCAGATACGTTGATGTTGAGAATTTGTTTGTTGCGTTGCTGAGCATGTTTTTTTATTTACTCTTAGCAATGCAAATTGTATTTGTATAAAGTTACTGCCCTTTTATTGTCTTGTGTCCTTCTTGTTACTATTGTGTCTGCTACATTTATAATTGCAAGATTCTTTTCACGTTTCCAGGCTTTTTCCGTAAAGCAATGAAATTTAGTATCAGACTTAAAACTGGATTTTTTGATGGCAGCTTTTCTAACGCTGAATAGCTGACTGCTATAGTTCAGCATTATTGCCAATTTGGTTATGGCATGTCGCATGTACTTACTAACCAGTAATAAACTGGTCTCCAGTACAAAGATTTGGGATATGAGAATTGACAATGTTAATATTCAATGAAAAAACCAATATAAACTTTGATTGTATGCTAAGTAAAAACAAGCAAGTGTAAGCTTTATGACTTAACCTGTAGACAACAGCACAACTAGTGGAACTTATTCTATCATGAAAATATTAACAGCAGTAGAGCCTTATTTCACATAGACTCTTTTCCTGATATTATCTAACTTTTAAGTTCTTTCTATGCAGAAATATTAACTGAATATTTTTTCATTGCATCTATTGAACCTAACTGACTTGTTACTGAAAGTGTTTCCACTGCTGATTAAATTTTCATTGATATTGGCACAGGGTTGATTTTGGAAGTCAAGGCCAAGGATTCAGTTAAAAAATGTCATGCCTTTCACAAAGCAGTTATTGTCTTATGCACCAAAATATGTTGGTACTTTTTATTACTAGCTTTTTGTTAGAAACATGAAACACAACTAAGCACAAGAAACTGTGACAGAAATATGTGTATTCATCATGCGCTAATTGTGTTTCATGTTTCTAACAGTTTGATAGAAGTGAGCTAACTTCATTAACACAACAAAGTATAAAACCCTACTAGAATCTGTGTAGCCAATTTACTTGGAACCTCATAAATAAACACTGACTGCAGCTATAGAAACAGAATTAATCCCTAAGGGAGTTAATTCCTAACACTTTTACTGACCAATTACTTCTTGATCCTTTCACAGTATAAAAAGTGCAAGATTTTTTCTAGCTATTGTATGACTTTATATTTGAGTATGGCAATTTGTAATGTATCTGTTGAATGGAATAAGGAAGGTAAAGTAATATAGTATATTAGCACTACCACTTGTTTGTAACGTGAAATATAACTAGGCACAAGAAATTGTGACAGAAATGTGTATGTTCATCATGCACTAATTGTGTTGATAGAAGTGAGCTAACTCTATCAACACAACAAAATATATAACTACTGGCATCTGTGCAGCTAATTTACTTGAAACATCATAAACAAAAACTGACTGCAGCTATGAAAATATAATTAATCTCTAAGGGAGTTAACACCTAACACCATTTTAGATGAAGTGGCTCCGTAGGTAGTAACATCTGATATATGGCAGAAGGCAGACAAATAGTAAAGCAAATACTAGATTTAGACAAACGCAGAAGTTTTATTCAAGTCTAAAGAAAAGTGAGAAGAATAGAAAAAAACACGACTGCACAAATAAACATGTTGCTGCTAACTCCTGCAGTATACCATCTTAAAGTGTCCTTAAAACTGGCTATTTTGTAAATCTTGGTGCATCTTGCTGAACTCTTTACTTCATAAACAAATGTAGTAACTTTCATTGGTAAGTTTGCAACAATTCTAGAATTATTTGATTCATTCTAAGAAATTATCTGGCAGAAATAAAACAGAGTAAAGTTGAGTAATTGATACTTGTCAGGAATGTAAAATACAACATAAACACAAGGAATTTGTGACAAAATACATATATTATTACATCCTAAATTATGTTGATAGAAGTAAGATAACCATCAACACAACAAAATATCACTTACTGAAACTTGTTCTTATAATTCAAATGGGAACTTGTTCTCATAGTCAGAACTGAAACTTCAACATAGCATTAGGAGAAACGTACCGCAGCTACAAAATAGAATTAGCTCCCTTAGGGGTTAATTCCTGACAATACTAAGGCCAATTCTAGTGGAATTACAGTTTCAATAGCAACTCTGGAGTAATATCAACTCAGTTGAATGTTAGGAAAATACAAACACAACAAATAACATAAAAGCAGAAATAGTATTTGATATTAACCTACATATGTTGCTGAAAGTGAGATAACTTTTTGCAACACATAAAACATAGTAGGATAAAGAATAGGGTTCAGTTCTGTAAAGTATCTTAGAACTGAAACTAAAATCAAACTGAAACCAAGCTGAAACTAAAATCAAAACATGGACAAATCATACTGCAGCTACATAGATATAAGCACTATCCCTAAATTGAGTTAGTTCCTAACACTGAAGCAAAGTTTGAAGTAGAACAGAAGATGGTAAAGAAGAGTTTTGTGGGAGCATGATAAAAAAGGGTGGATCATTTGTTGGTTGAACCGGTTGTAGAAAATAACCCAAGAAATTTCCAATTAACCGTAAGGAAAATGACATGTGGCAAATTGTAGAGGTGTATGACAAATGAATCCATTAGAGAATCATTATAAAGGTGTGGATATAAATGATTTGGTAACAATGTCCAATTAGGATAAAAGGTGCAATGAGGTAAAAGAGGCAAAATATAGGTGAACATAGACAAACATTGATAAACATTGTTGAGCAGTTATGCTCTAATAATTTAAATAGATAGCAGGACCAGCAAGTATCCTGACAGTATCGATATTTTAAATCAAGTAATATATAAAAAATCTACAAATAAAATTTTACAGTTCTGAAAAATGTAGTGTTTCTTGAATGCACAGTCTTAAGATATATTTTGTTCACTTACTATTTACTTCAGCACATAAGATTGTGTAGCAAAATAATTCTTCTGCATGAGATAGACCTTCTCTTATATTGATTTACACTACCTGTTTTCATCATTTTTTTTGTTGATAGTATTTTTTTGTACTAACTACAAAGTACATTTAATTTTGCATTCAAACATATGAGTTAGTATTGTAAATTTTAGAAAAAACCGCATACTACTTTTTTGTAATGTGTACATATATATATATATATATATCTTTCTGTATTTAAATAACAATTGAATATTAAAAGTTATCACTTTTATCCTTATTTATATCTCAGTTGCAGCTTCAAGCGTTGAATTTGGAGCAATATCAATGACAAAGATCAGTTGAAATTTTAGTCAATACTGGAAATGCTTTTTAACAAGAAAACTTGTAAAGTTATAAAATACAGTTAAGAAATCTTGAATTTTTTTACTTTAGTTGAATAAAGAATAACAAAAATAATTTTTAATAAGAGCCCTTACAAATTGAAATGGCTCTAAACTTGTCAAAAAGATAAGAAAAACAAAACATATACTTTTTTTAAATAATTGTCTCATTTTGACTTGTTTCATCAATGCCTGTATGTAGTGTCATAAAACTTGCTATTTTTCCCTGATTGTTGTATACACTGGGAGTACTTGTCTTCAAATACATTGAATTCTTATCCCAGTCAAATGATAATTTCTATATTTTACAATCAACCATCACTCATAAAAAGCTGACAAGTAAAAAGACATGTACAAAGTCAATTGGTAATTTGTTTAAATCAAAGCTGCCAGCTGTCTATAGCTAGTTGTTAGAATTGCTGCATTCAATAATGACTAAAATCAGTTAAACAAGATCATTTAAAGAGTGGCAAGTCATTGTTGAACCTCAATAATAGTTTATGGTGAGTTATCATTTAACTTGAATTATAAAATACATTGATTTAAAGATTCACTTCTGATCATGCAAGTAGCTTTAGCAGTCTTGTAATTCAGTCTTGTAAATATACTTGTTAGGACTTAATTAGATATAGTTGCATGGGTTTGAATCAAGCAACAGTTCTAAACTCTTCCAGTACTGGGATAAGTGCATTGTTGTATGTTTCATTGTAAATACTCATAATTAGTAATACATTGATAGTAGTACACTGATAGTAGTTATCTGGATGCTTGCATAATTCAACTTAATATGTCTAGTTTATTTTGTATTATACTGTTTCCGCTCAGTGACAAAAACAGCATAATAATATGTACTTCCTGTAAACTTCTCATTTTTACTCTAATTTATATTGGTGGTTTAGAATTTTGTCCGTGTCTTAGCTGTAATTTTTCCTTGTCGGCATAACCTTGTTTTCAATAGCATGTTTTGATAGCAAGTTCCAGACAATACTATATATTAAAGTGCCTGTTCTATCTTTTCTTTATTATGTTTTGTCTATAATTAGATATTGGAATTGAATCTGCTGAGTTATTTGCTGAGACTAGCACTAGTATATATTAAGCAATCCAGCCATTAGCTTTGTACTGCAATTTATCCCTTTTTCATAAAAATAGTCTTATAACTTAAAAGTGTTTTTCTCCCACTTTCCTTGCATGCAGTATATTCCTATCCATTTGGTTTCTCAAATAATTTTTTTGTACTGTAAAACTGTAGTACAACAGACACTAGAAAGAGGTCATACAGTATATACTACTGCATTGCTAGAAGTGAACAATAGTAATGCAAGACAGACAAATATTCAATTATGTGATGGGCCATTAGCAATTGCACTGTAATACTCTTCCATTGGCTAAAGTTAGAACATGATGTCAGTAGTTGAATTTCTTAGTTGTACAAATTGAGAATATTAAAAAAAACAATGATGCAGCTAAAGTAAAACAGGATTAACCATTAACTGGTCAGTTTGTAACAGATGCCTCCCTAGCTGCGGATCCCAATCCAAATACAATGTAGTTCTTAAGTTCTTGGATAGGGTGTTTGCAATCTAACAAATTTTCTTTGAGCTCCCAGCTATTGCTCTTCACAGGATAAGCTTTCCAAGAAATTAAAAACTTCCATTTTTTGCCAATCTTTTTTCCATCCAAAATATCTTCAACTTCAAAATACTTATTGGCTCTATCCTGAATGACAGGTAGAGATTGTACATGCATGGATCTTGGATATAGATTGTTTACTAGATGAAATAGTGAAATATGAAACACATTATGCAACCTTTATATAGTCTGAGGCAATTATGAGCAGTACAAAACAGGATTGATTCTTTTCATTATCTTAAACGGACCAAATTTTTTCCAGTCAAACTTAATAGATGGTTGCTGAGTTGTAACAAATCTTCAATTTAAAATGACTATATCCCCTTTCCTATACTCAAAATGTCTTTGTCTCTTATCTACAAACTACTTAACCAATTCCTGAGTATGAGTTACTTCTTGTTGAAGGTTCAAAATGGAAATCACAAAGAGCAGATAGATGCTGCTGTAGAGTAGGCAAAGAATGGAGAATAAGTTTGGTGGACCAATATACTGGAAGGTTAAAACCGCAAATTGCTTTAAAGAGACTCATTTTGATGGAAGAGTAATACTGAGAATTATAACAGAATTCAGCTATAGGAAGATTTGAAAGCCAGTTGGTTTTTTTCAAGGTAGAATAAGTTTGGAGATATTGCTCTAAGACTTGCTTTACTCTTTCCGTTTGTCCATCAAACTGAGAATGGTATGCTGAAGGTAAGTTCTGCAAAATTCCATAATCCTTCAGAAGGGCAGAACAAAACTGCAAGACAAAAATAGATTGTCAATTGGAGACAATATTATTTGGAAAACCATGTGTTCAAATGATATGATAGTGGAACAGGTATGCTAACTGATCTGAAGCAGTAGTTTTTGAACAAACTATGAAATAAGCTATTTTTGAAAAACAATCTGTGATGACCAAAACAAAGTCCTTTCCATCAACAGGTGGAAGATCAACTATATAATCCATAGAGATGGAGTACCAATGCCTTTGAGGAATGGGCAAAGGATGCAAAGGTCAGCAGGTTTCATGTAAACAGCCTTTGAATGTGCACAAACAAGGTATGATTCAACTTAATACTGTGCACCTTTATGCATTGATGGTCATCCGAATTCCTTGAATAAATGCTTGAGAGTCTTGCATGTACCACTATGGCTAGCAGTTGGGGAATCATGGCAAAGCACTTGAATATTGGATTGCAAAGAGTCAGAAACAATTCATCCCATAGTGTAGCATACAGCCATCCTTAGATAAGATTCCTTTACTGATGATAAAAATTTGAACCTCTTTATCACCTTGCTGTTGTTCTTTAATGCAATCCAAAAGATTCTGTTCTCTAGTAACTGCTATCCTAAACTTCTTTTTGGGTAGTAATACTTGAGTTTGACCTCATACTTATTCATCAGTTTTGTGGAGTTGGTAGCTCTGCCATTTACTCAAGGTATCAGGCTTGCCCCCTTCCTTTCCAGGATGGAATACCATTTCAAAATCAAAGTCACAAAGGAATAGGGACCATCAAACTTGATGGCAATTAAGCTTCTTAGAACTTGAGAAATATAAATGGTTGCAATGGTCAGTAAATACCTTGACAGATTTTGGACCACTCAGCAAACAGGATCTTCATTGATGAAAACAACCAATTATAGCAAAAAGTTCCTTGCCATTTAGTTTGTAATTTATCTCTGGAGCAGAAAGTTTTTTTGAATAGCAAGCAACTGGATGAATATCATCATTAAATTCTTGAGAAAGAACTCCTCCAATTGCAAAGTCAGATGCATCTCCTTCTACTATAAAGGGTTTAGTAGTGTCAGCATGTATTAATACTGGAGCTGAGCTGAAGCTTGTTTTTAGCCGTTCAAACAAGCACTGACAATCTTTATTCCATTTATACTTCTTGTCCTTCTCCAGAAGTTTCAACATAGGACCAACTACAGTGGAATACTTAGGAATAAACATGGTAGAAATTTGAAAAATCTAGAAAGGATTGCAATACTTTAGTACTAGTGGAAATAGGCTGACAAAATAATTTGAATTTTTGTTGGATCTACTCCAATACCCATGTCTGAAATAATACATCTCAGGAAATCTATGGACTGGACTGAAAAAGTATGTATTTCCAGCTTGATATATAATGAGTTATTTTGGATTTATTTGAATATCTTTGACATGTGAAATAAATTTTTCTTCAGATTCAGAGTATATCGAAATATCATCCAAGCATATAGTATAAAACAAGTCCAGGTTGTCAAAAAAATATTTCATTGATCAGATTCTGAAATACAGCTGGAGTATCTGTTAGTCCAAAAGGTATCATTTGGTATTTGAAATGTCCAAAACAACAACAAAATACTGTTTTCCATTTGTCCCCTTCTTGTACACAAACCAAACTATATGCTCCACGCAAATCTATCTTTGTAAACACTTGTGCCTTTGAGAAATGATGAAATAAGTCATGAACTAGTGGTAAAGGATAATATTTTTTGATTGTTATGGCATTGAGTCCTCAGTAATCAATGATATGATGAAGGTCACCACTTTATTGTACAAAAAAAATGGGAGCACCTGCAGGGGACTTAGATGGTTGAACAAACCCTTTTACTAGTTGCTCATCTAAATAAGATTGAAGAACCTTTAGCTCAGGATCAGAGAAAAAATATATAGATCTTTATGGTATCTTCTTTCCTTCTTGAATGTCTATACCAATTTCAAAATTGTAGTGTTCAGGTAATACATTGAATAACTGTTTAAAGATAGGTGCAAATCGATGATACAAAATAGGTAACTTGGGTAGAATAGACTAAATATCATTAATGGGTATGTCAAGGTCCATAATACCTTCTAATTGTATATTCCCTGGAGATTCATAACCATCATCATTTTTAGCCCCTAGAATCTCTTTGTTGACAACATAGCTTAGAAAATAACTCATCAGAAGGTTGAGTCATTAAAATGAACATGATAGTCTAGTTGATAGTTGGATTAAACTCCTACAAGCAATCATTTCCAAATACAATTGGTGCTACCAAAGAGTTCAAAATGTAAAACTTGTGAGAAAAAATAACCTCTTCAACCTTGAGCTCTGAAATCACAAAGTGACAAATGATTCTAGATACTAATAGCTTGTCTTCAATGGTTTCAAACATAATAGGTTTTTTTAAAGGCTCAGAAGGAATGCTCAAGGATTGATATAGGATTTCATCAATTAAAGACTTGTCTGCACCAGAGTTTGCTAATGCTGTGGTCAAAACAGTGTCAGAAATGTAAAATACAACATAAACACAAGGAATTTGTGACAGAATACATATATTATTACATCCTAAATTATGTTGATAGAAGTAAGATAACCATCAACACAACAAAATATCACTAACTGAAACTTGTTCTTATAGTTCAAATGGGAACTTGTTCTTGTTCTTGTAGTGAAAACTGAAACTTCAACATAGCATTAAGAGAAACATACCGCAGCTACAGAATAGAATTAACTTGCTTAGAGATTAATTCCTAACAAACAGATAGACCTATGACACGTATGTCCACTTATAAGTAAGGATAGTTGATATTGGAGAGAATTATAGTCCCAACTTAGCATTTGTCAGAATTGTCCTTGTGTGATTTCCATTGACCAGTATTTCTGGGGCAAGTTGCTATAATATGCCTTTCATTGCCACAGTAGAAACTAAGATTATTCTCCATAAATTGTTGTCATTCAGTAGCACTCAGAGGTCCTTGATGTTGTGTACTGCCAATAGTTATGTTTTCAACCCCATCATTAACTCTAGGAGTAGGACAAAAGGTTGAGGAGTGTAAAAAAATTTGTAAAGAAACTTGCAGTGTCTCTTGTCAATACAGAATATCAGTTTACAAAATTCAGACAATGATGTAGGATGCTGATAATTGCACAAGACTTATTTAATCTCTCTACTTTAGCCTTTATTGAACATGCCCAGAAGTGAAGCAGAATTGGACCAATTGAGTTCAAGGGCTAAACATTAAAGAATAGCAACATAGGGTACCACAGGGCAACAGCCCTGCTTTAACTCTAACAACTCCCTGACTGCTTGTTGTGGTCAATTTACATCACCAAAGGTAATCTTGAAATTCTTGATGAACTGATTATCATCATGTAACATGCCATGGTCCAAGTTAAAATTGGAAAGGGCCTAGCTGAAAGCCATACCTTCTATGTAGCTTATTGCAAACAAGGTCTTGGAGTGATCATTTGGAAAACGAAACTCTTGGAGAATGAAATATTTTGAGAGTTGGGCAAGGAAAGTCTTGGTCTGCTTTATTTTCAAAGAACTGAGTTGGAATATCAACCTTTGGTTCTCTTTGCTAAGAATCCTCTCTGCAATCAACTTGCTGGATAATAAGAATCTGTTAAGCATCTTTCAATGCTTGATTGGTTGCATTATTCACTTGACAAAGCTTGTTGATTATATTGCTAGCCTCTTCAAGTTGGCTCAGCAACTGCTGCAACTGCTTGAGCGTGACATTTTGAACCATATCTCAAATCTCAAAAATCAAATAACAGTTAACCCTAAAACTTCACAATACTATATATATCATCGATATGAATTATAAATAACTAAACTCAGTACAAAGGAAGGGATCCTACTCCCAACTAGATACACCATGAAGCCTTCCAGGAAGCTGGTATGATCAGGGTAGTTAACTTATCATCTCCCAATATCTCACAAGGGCAGTACAGTTTGGTATGGAGATGACCTGCTCAAACGTCCGGTGATGTAAAGAGCAACTTTCATTGGTTCATTTCTACAAGTACAGCTAAACTTTGTTTAGATTACTTAGTTCTTGATTTAAACTTGATATTATAATAGGATGATGAGTTTTGGAGGTACTTTATTTGATGCCAAATCCGAGGATACTGAGCAACAAGGGAACAAGAAGCAAAGAAGCACAGAAGCTGAGAAACTGCCTAACAAAAGATGCAGCACTTCAAGTACACTGTAATACAACAGATACTAGGAAGAGGTCATACAGTATATATTACTGCATTGTTAGAAGTGAGCTCTAAATATGCAAGACAAACGAATATTCAATTGTGTAACTGGACATTGGCAATTGCACTGTGGCACAATTCCATTTGCTAAATTAAAGTTAGAACTAAATATCAGCAGCAGGAATTCTAAATAGCATGAATGACAAATCTTCAAGAGGCTTTGAGAAACTTCAACAGAATGACACAGCTAAAGTAAAATAGGATTAACCGGTTAATAGTTAGTTCATAACAGTAAATAACTCATGATAGCAGCTTCTGCTAGTAACAGTAATTAAAAAAATCACAGCTTCTTCAGCTATAATGAATATCATGGAGCTACAGAATGTGCTGCTTAACATCAAGACAAATTTACTTAACTTTCTAACTGCATCAGCTGATAGTATGTTGTCTTTTTTGTTCATGTTTTCATTGAATAAGTGTGTTCCCAACAAAAAGTTTAATTGCTTAAAACGATTTATAAAGCTGATTTATTTAAGTCGCTTAAGCCTAATAGACATTCGAACGGCTTCACAAAATATTTTTTTGCTAGTTGTTCTGATATTAAAAACACATAATTGTTAACAAGTTAAATTTAGTATTTGAATTTTCTACAATGCAAAGCGTGTTCGAAGATTTAAGAGAGAATTGTCGTAGCCTATGGTGTCCATCTGCCATTAAGCGTATTTCGAATCCATCGCAAGAGGAATTTTTCCGAGAATACGTTGCAACAAGTACTCCCGTGGTAATTTCGGGTATTCTTGGAGAATGGGCCAATTCCGATCATTGGACGCAAGTATATATGATAGAGAGGGCTGGCGACATGTCTGTGACTGTTGACATTACGCCTAATGGCCATGGAGATTGCGTTGTGCCAGTTAATGGCGAGTCGTTATTCGTAAAGCCACAAGAAAGAAAAATGTCATTGAAAGACTTCTTTTTCAACCTAAAGGACAGCAGGCAGGTAAGAACATGTCTCAAAAGTGCGCTTTTAGCTCTTAAAAAAGCAATTATTCATCAAAAGATATTGTTTTATTATTAAAATGTTATTGCAGACACTTTTATTTATCTCCAATTAAATTAGGGTACTTACCATTTCTTTTGGCAAATAGACAAATTATTATAAATAAATTGCCAAAATTTCGTTTATTCATTTCGTGCTTGTGATGAAAAAACTTCAAATAATATATTTTATTTTCCTACCTTTTTTAAAATAAACCACAACTGTTGTTGAGATAGATTAAAAAGTTAAAAGTTTTTCCAGTAAAAAACTGGCATATCAACGAAACCAATAAAGTTTTATGCTTTTTTGAGAGATAAGACGACATTCTTTTTTATCTCTTAAATCGACTATTATAAGTGTATTTTCGAATGTGGTAATATATTTTTATACAAATCAAGCAGTTATTTGGAATAATATTTGGATTTATAAACAATCCGATTGGTCATTTTTTGTGGTTAAGTCCTGCACAAATACTGGTGGCAGATTCTAAATTTTAATTAGCTAACAATGACATAATACTGAAAAATGTATTCAATTCAAAAAGTTTCCTTTTTTGTCTCTATATAGATTTGATGGAGTACCGTATTTGTCGCATCAAAATAGTAGCCTGACAAAGGAATTGCCATGCTTGGCAAAGGGCATTGACAAATGTTTATCTTTGGCTAAAAAATGCTTTGGCAACGATCCTGAGGCTGTAAATATATGGATAGGAGATGATAGGGCTGTTTCTTCTTGTCATAAGGTACATTAATATTGTTAATTCATTAATGTATGTTCACTTATCAATGGGAATTAATTTATCTAATAAATGTATTGATTTTGTAATTTAAGGATTGACCAAGAAGAGTTTAAAATTGGCCTAAAATGTATATTTGACTCTAATCTGTCTCATAAGCTCCCCCCCTCCCTCAACAGAATAAGTTGTAATGTAGAACATGTAGCAAAAAGATTTATCGACCTAGCCTTTTTTGTTTCAAAACATTGGCCAAAATCATAATCAATTCTATACATATCATACGTAATCTATTTTTGTGGGGGATTTCAAATTTTTCAATTGCCTGCTAAGAAAAGTCCCAAGTAAAAAAATTCATTTTCTTAAGAATAATATCTCGTGATACATTTTGATGATTTGTACTTTTTTTGTGATTGTTTGTATTCATGACTTTGGCAGCTTAAGAGTTATTAATACATGACTTGAAATATTCGTTATCATTTTAAAACTTGGAAATTATGAAATCCGAAAAAAGCTTACTTTCAAAGCCCTTTTTATTTATATGTATTGCAATGTTAATTTAAAACTTGAGTTATACAGAATAAAACCTTCTTTAACTAGAAAGATATAAATTGAACCGTTTTCCGCAGGATCATTATGAGAATATGTACTGCGTTGTTCAAGGTGAAAAGCACTTTATTCTTCTTCCCCCTAGTGATATCCTTTTTTTGTACCAAAAAATGTACTTATCGGCCCGATATGCATACTCATTAGAAACTGGGTGGAAAATTGAAAAAGAAGACACACAAGTTTCATGGATTTCAGTTGACCCAGGTTGTATGGATTTAAAAAAGTACCCACTACTTGAGTACGCTACTCCGTTGCATTGCATTGTTAGACCAGGAGAAACTCTTTATTTGCCTGCTTTATGGTAAGCTGAAGTTTATTTTATCATTTTTTTCTTCCTCCAAATAGAATGTCTTGTTCAATTTTGAATTATGCTTAATGGTATAATATTTTGCATTTCTTTTTCACTTTTGCTGATGGACATGTATATTCAACCAATTATGGGTTGAAATATAAAACACTATCTGAATATAAAGCATACTTCTTATATTTGAAGAGATGCAAGAATGCTTTAATGTATATGAAAATGCTGTACGTGTTTGTAGTGAATTCTGCAAAAATATGATGAAATTCTTAAGATACCATCCAGGTGCTGTATTCGGGGAATTTTGTATCATCCTGTTAAGTTTTATTTTTCAATAACTCGGACTGTTCCTGGATGTTTGCACATTTGTACCTCATATTTTTGTTAGCCTTGCCAAAAATATTATTAACACAGTAACCAGTAAACAATTTTTTCGACTGACACTAGAAAGCAGAGCTTTGCCAACAATTGTATATTATAACAATGAAAGGTTAGTTATGCTTGAGTGTGCTGCTTTTTTCTCTATACAAAATCAATAGTTAAAGCTGACATTAAAAAACCAAGAAACAAAAGTATTATTTTTGACTTTGATTCAAGTAAGAAATTTGCAATTTTTTAGCCATCTTGTTGAAAAATCTCTCATAAAAAGCCAACTTATGCAAAGTGAGAAAGTACTGATTTGTTTGGCATAGGTATCATCAAGTGAGCCAGAAGGGGTTCACAGTGGCTATCAACTATTGGCATGATATGGCTTATGACCAAAAATATGTGTACCACAACTTTTTAATGGACATTGCACCACAGCTTCAGCCACTAATTGAAAATATTGAAGAGACTTACGATGGTGATGATAGAAGATAAAATGTTTCTTGCATATTCTAGTGTACTAAAATTACCAAATATGACTTTCTAATATGAGGTATTGAGAGATTTAGGTACGAATTGCAAATTACAGAATTATTGTTGATTGATTTTTTCAAAAAGTACTCAGCATACTTCAAGCCTTCATGTGGTTTCTCCCTTTCAGTGCTGCAACCGTTTGTGCTTGCACTAAGCGGTGGCAATTGTCCCTGAACCTGTAGGATATATGCTTTAATAATGGGGTAGATGGTATTAATTCATGGTACAATTTGTGAGCTTGCCGTTAGAATTTTCTCAATAACGAGAATAGCTTTCCAATGCTGTTTTACTTGCATGGATTTTACAGTAAAATTATAGTTGTTAAATAATTTGATTGTTCTTAAAAAATTTTCCGATTATAGCATGCAGTGCTTTGGATTATAATTTAATCATTTAAGCATATATTTTATACAACAAACATTCGGTTATCATATGTGTAAATTGAATTTTGATTATTTGTCTTATCTAATGGTGGCATCATTGGCACAGCACACTTAGAGAACATACGTTTAGTATCATACAGCATTATGCATCAGGAAAGCCAACAAATTTCAAATCTTTTAAATTTTATCTATACTTCTACATAAAGCGGCCCCGAATAATTTTCCAATAAGTTCTACATCCATAATCAGTTCATTTTCGTCTATTTTGACCTTGAGCATCGGAAAATTTCATGAAATTATTCATTTAGCACTTTGGCCTCCTTTCATAAACCTACGAAATTTCCATAATGATGATGGTATTCCAAAATTTCAAATTGATATGCTCGAGTGCTCAAATACAATTTAAATTTTGCTGTTATTCCTAGTTCTTGTACCTCAAAAATAGATTGTTTAAGTGGCTACAGTAAATGATAGAAAGGTCACACGTACTTGGTTTTTAACCAGTTTAAAATAATTTTTACTGATGCTAAGTTATGTCATGAAAATTCTTGGAAAGCACAAATTTTTTTGTGCTCACCATCCCACAGAAAGAATCTCATGTAATTAAGAGTAAAAACTGATGAGCTGCACAAATCTTACAGCTGTCATGCTACAAAAATAAATTAAAAATTCATAGAGCATGTACCATTTTGGTAACCAATTCAGTTTGCTTCGTCAATTTTGCAGTTCCCAAATACTGAAATTACTGGGTTGATATCCTAAATACCAGTGCAGTACTAAAGGCTGGTTAGATCAATTCTGCCATTTTATTTTGACAAGATCAATATTTCTTACCTTTTGAAATATATGTGAATTTTATTGCGGTTTTCTCAGCTTTTTGGGAAGAAAGTAATTTGTGGTGCCAACAAATTTTGTGACTTTATGGATTGAGTCTTTGCTGCTCCATCATAGAAGGCAACAGAAAAAATTTTCTAGTAATTGATATTATATCTTATGACATGCATCATTAGAACTATATTCTAGAGTTTACAGTTAAAGTTTTGTAGATCAAAGTTATTGCTTATGAGGACAATCATCAGAACTGGAACATGAAATGATATTCATCAACCATTAGTGTTTAAGAACACATTGCATTAGTTTACTCTGTTCCCTATATGAACATGAAGCAGTCTTCCCTTCATGTTTTTTAAGATGTGCAATCAGTAAACAATTACTCTACTTCAACCACATCACTGATCATGTTGCAATGACCAGAAGGATCACATCATGTAACAAAAGAGCTTTTTTCATGTCAACAGCTTATGCAAATGAAGAGACACACATCAGCATACAAACTAGCACCCTATACAAGAGGATTATATAATGCAGAGAAATAAGCGTTCAGACATAATATTCATAAAAATAATTACTTTGTGAAAAGAATGTAGCAAAATTATATATATATATATATATGTATATATTATGCTAAGTAATATAACAGCATTTAGTCAATGCCATTTTTGGTTCTAATTGTGAACACATTTACTTGACACCAGTTTTGGGTGCAGTTTGCAGTCACATTGTCATTCAAAATGAACAATACACAATGTTTCATTATATAATACCCATACATTTTTTATCTGTACAGTTGCTCATTTCCATCTGGTAAATCCTTGGAGGAAAATATCTCTTTTAAATTTACAGTAAAAATGGCAAATTTTCATTGAATTTGGACAAATTACTGAAGAAACTTGTTGAAATCTTTATTACCAATGCCAATCACCAACTTTGCATGATTAGCCATAAGCAATCTAATAAGCTGGACTACAATTTTATCATTTTAATTTTATTTTTGACGCTCAGACTACTTTGTTGTTCACAAATTGCTCTAATGTTTTACTCAATGGCTGTTGATTTTAGTGGTTATCTACCTGGACCGATACAGTTGATGACTGTTATAACTCCCTAATCTAGTAAGTACTACCAAGACTGAAATGAAAAACACATCAAAAGTATAAATTGTAGTATATTAAGGAAGTACCATCATGTGTTGCCGAGACTGAATCTTAGCAATACATTCAACAAAAGACATTCCAGTATAAATAATTATCAGCAAACAATCTTCAAATAGATAACATGGCGTACAAATCAATTCCTAACAATGATCAAGTTTACTAAAGCTCTTAGAATGACTATATTAACAAGCCGTGTGAACATTCCTATGCTTTTTAAACATTATCAACGAGCAACATGTTCTCTTTTCTGCAATAAAAATAGCTCTCTGATATGAAAATGCTTGAATATTAGAATTTTGTTTACTCTCTATTTTATAGTAGCGTACACACATCAATGATATAAATGTTGCTATCATTTTGAAATATTTAAAATCAACATTTTTTATTGATTCTACAACAATGATGACTGCCCTATGGGAGATATGACTGTAAACAAAAATTTTTTGCCTCTTTCTTGTATTGTAGCTATCAAAAGTTGGCATTTGTATAATTTGATTAACCCAAAGTTACAAAGCAACATTTTCAAACGTAATTCTAAAATTTATATTTACGTGAATTAACCAACCTCAAATACTATTGAATCCCTTAAATTAGAAATGTTCTATAAAAGAAAGGTAAACTTGTACTCCAAAACCTGCAAATAGAGTCAGAGAACATTTTCTTTCAACAAATTTCACTCGAATCTGTACTTGTAAAACTTTTAAAAGTACATTGAATGATATCACAAATCAAAATCCAAAGAAAAGGACACATTCAATCGATTTTTTTAGTGGACGCGAAATGAATCATTCTGGTGCTCACGTTTTTAACCATTTGATTAAATTTTATGACTTGATTTAGAGTTCAAGATTTAATTATGAAACATGATTTCTATTTGATTTCAGGACGGTTAATACTCTGAATGAGATTCAGTAAAAATCTTCAATTCATCATCTTGTTCTGTTTTCCAGAATGAAATAATTTAAGAATTTCACCATACAATTTTGAGTTTGACAGGGTACTCAAAGAATGGACTGATGACTCTTGAAATCAGAGTTAGTTTCATATAAATTTTAGCATGTGTTTGGATTTCTCAATAATTTTTTTCCAAAACTTTTCGTGGTACCCCAACTTTTTAGTCTAGAATGCACCCAATTAACAGGTATGAAATGATTCTTTTATCTCAAAAACTACTCTTTTTTTGATACGACGGCATTTATTATATTAGAGCAACTAATCGAAAGCTGGTTTTGTTGTATTTGAAAAGTCAGTTGTCTCGAAAATAAATAAAATTACGCCAAGATAGAAACTCGAAAAATACACACTTTACATTGTAAGAAACATATACATATCTATTTTTAAATTTTTACTACAGTGCTCGTATCATGTAAAATTTATGTTCACTCTTAACTCAAGAGCTTTCCGATAGCAACTTTCTGTAAATCAGACAAAACTTCAGGAAACAAGACATTGAATTTGATATACATGTCTCCGTATTGTGTTTGTATTCCAGTTGATTTTATAGGCATGCCGAGATCTGGCAGTATGATGGTTTCATTAGGCACGGTGACTCCAGATTTGACAACTGGAACTTCAGATCCGCTCAGATGCAAGAAATTTTTCTCAAAGCCAACAAGCGAGTCTAAGAGATTAATGTCCATTTCCATATATAAATCATTGCCTTTACGGACAAAAGTTGGGTGAGGCTTTGCTTCGATTATTAGAACTAAATCTCCAGCATCGTATCCGTGCGCTTCATTTGCAAACCCTTCAAAAATGATGCGCTCTCCATCGTATGCACCTTGTTGAACTTCAACCGTAAGAGGTACCTCTTCTGTTTCTGTTGGTCCTTTAGGGCATGCTTGACAATTCTTAACCCAACATTTTCCTTGGGATATGCACTTATCGTCCTGCATCTGAACTTGCTGGATGAATCCTGGAGCTATTTTATGCATTTTAACTGCGACTCCTGCACCAACGCATTCGTTGCACTTCTTTTCGCATTCGGAGGATCTCGTGCATAGAACTTGACGCACAAATTGGGTTTCAAAAGTATAACCAAAATACAAGCTATCTAGACTCAACTTAAGAACTTTCTCAAAATTTGGAGTGCGGTGAGTACCACCACGTGATCTCCTTGAAAAAGGGTTAAAAAAATCGTCCCACGAATCGCCTCCTCGCCCTTGTTCGTGTTTGTTCAGTCCATCCTCTCCATACTTATCATATATTGACCGCTTTTCATCATCGAGCAGAATTTCATATGCTGATGAAATTTTATTAAATTGTGAAGATGCCTCTTCTGAAGGATTTTTATCCGGATGAAACTTGAGACTAAGTTTTCTGTATGCTTTTTTAATGTCGGAAGCAGAAGCGCTTCTATCAACTCCGAGAACATCGTAAAAATCTCCATCGATTGCAACGAAGACACCGGAGAAAAGTAAAAGAATTCTTACTAATATGAAAACCATGGTAATGAGTTGCAATGCGTTAAAAACCTTATTGATCATTTGTCCGTTGAGTATTCGAAATAATGTTTTCAGAGACAATACCGTTTCGTTTTCCTAATACGAAAATTCCTTCAGTCGCCTTTCTTTAAATATAGCAATCAAAGCTAAGTGCAAAAACAAGTGATAAAACGTGGCGTTATATATTTCATATTTTTTTGGACCAATCAAAATTGAATACGTATCCATCAAGTAAAATCTGAGCCGTAAATAGATGGTAATAAGTGATCATCCTTTGGATTACACACTTTTATACGAGACAAAGTGAATATAGCTTTAATAGTCTAACATTAATCGTATTTGTAACGGACAAGTATTTCTCTGCCACGTGTGGTATCGGCATAATTTTTGAGTTGACATTCCATTGAAAATGATCAAAACATAAATATTGTCTATTATTAGCTAAAACTTGAAATAAATGATCGCAACTAAGTACTTTATCATCGGAATATCCATACTCCTCGCCACCCTTCCTGCAGATGCATCAGCCGTCACCTATCAGCATCCGCAACACCTTCAAGCGATATACAGGGAACTCATTGAGCAACAAATTCATCCTTATTTGATGAACAACTATAAAAATGTCCACCATGAAGGTTTCGATCTCAGAAAAATCAATGAAGTGTTGGGTAACGAAGTTCAGAGAAAACATGGCAACCTCCCAGAACAGCATCGTCATGTTGCGACGCAAAGAATGCAGTTAAATTCCTCAGAGAAAAAGAATCAAGAAACCAAAAGAAAGCAGGAGCAAATAGAAAACATTCCATATGATATAAGTGAAACCCAAGTATCATATATGGTTTCATTGGATCTTCCAGGTTGCACTATAGATAATGTTAAAGTCGTTCTCGAGGAAGGTGGCGAAACGTTGCTCATTGAAGGCCGTCGCCCAGCTATTGGCGCTAAACCAGTTAGCAATCTAATGCGACAACAGTTCTCATTAAGCCGAGATGTGAATACGTCAGATATTAGTGCAGTGTTACAGTACGGCGTTCTCACTATTGAGCTTCCAAAAATAAAGCGAAAAAAGGCAACGGTTATTCCGATATCCACTGGCTCATCTATCGAACTCTCCTCAATTGAACAAAATCTACTTGCATACCTTTCTCAAGAAGCTTTACAAGATGATCAGTCCAATGTCTACTATACTATAAATGACAACGATATTATTGAGGAAAATGATGATTCTTACTTAGACGAGAAATATGCCATAGAGCTTATAGAAGAGGAACTCGCGGAATATGGACGGGAAGAAGCCCCAAGCGCTTCATCCATTAAGAATACACATGTCAGTATTGCTGCTTAGTTGAATTAGGCATGTTAACATGCATCTAGATGTGTTGCCAAGTGCAAGGTCAAAATTTTTGTCGGCGTGTATAGAAATATTTTGCATATATGAATCGGCATTTCCTAAGTTCAAATAAATAATAGTTTTCCTAATCAGATTTTTTTTTGCTAATATTTTCGTTTTTGTGCAATATAAAAATCAAATATTGCATTTATTTCCATATACTTCGTGCCGTTATTGATTTTAGGAATATGTCATGATTTCGTGTAGTTCTTAACTAGTAAAAATTAAAATAAATTTTCCCAAATGACACTTAACTCAGTAAAATAATTAATACAGCATTATTTCTATGCAAAATCCTTGTTTGAAATTGAATGCTTTACACTTTTTTGTGGTGTGGCACTTAATTTTACTAAATTCATCCAATCATGAGTACACGGTGAACTCAATCACATTTTCAGTTATAAATTGAAGGTGACGTAGCTATCCCTCTCTAGTATTATTTTTCACTTTTATATTTAGCCTTTGAAATAAGCAGATATTCATCATTTTGTAATAGTTGCTGTATGGGCCTATGCATACTGATCCTTCTATACTGAAATAATTTATAATATGCATTTATACTTGCATTACATTTAGATGAAACAAGTAAAAAATTTAAATCCTGGTGCTGCTTCTTGCAACATTAATACTTAGTTTTCTCTTTTGGCTGTTATAATTTGTGAGAATTTCAACAGTTACTGCTATATTTGCTATTCAAGATTATAATCTATTATTTGTTACCTATCCATGCTTACTTCCATTTTGACAGTTTTTTAATCTCCAGTCTTTTTGCCTATTTTCAAGTGCAACATTTGGAATATCATATACGTCATGGAAATTCTATATATTTCCAGTTTATTTCCACGATTAACCCAAATTGAAAAGGTTTTTGATATGCAATTCAATTTCACACAATTGCACAACTTTAACTGTGTTTCATGTATTCACTTCTTCTAGTCTCTTCCCTTTAACAGAAGCTAGCCATCTCTGTGGCAACACAATCCCTAGTATGTAGAGTTAGTCTATTATCCATTTTTATTTCATATTTCTTAGTATACTTCTTGTTATAATTCTCCTTTCTTATGTTGCTTGCTAATGTTCATTTTCTATTTTGCTTTGTTTTCATGCTGTGATCTTAGCTGGCAACATGCCTTCTATTTTTTTCAGTCATTTCTCAACATGGACAAGGTAATATCGAAGATTTATACTCATAATTCTAGCTAAAATCCCACAAGATTTTGCCGAGCAGTTCTGTATAAAATGAGTAAATTTCTATTGGTATCAGTGTTTAGCAGTCAACCTCTGAACAGAAACACCCTATCTATGAGTAAATCGTGACATCAACAGATCTATTTTTGTAATGGAAAGTTATCATGTAGAGTTCTAGTGTTTGATTGAGTAATTCCGTTATCACATTTCATTGTCCAAATACTTTTGATGCGCTATTATATGCAGCAATGTGATTGACTTTGCCAACCAATCTCAGTAGCAAATCTGGTGGTCCAATAGCACGCAGTATGCTTGAAAATGTTTCAGATACTATTAAAATGAGACTAATTGCTCCCGAGAGATTTATTTGTGCAACTCTTTCATGCAATTTAAGTTGCAATGAATTGAAAGTAGTCGGTATAGTTAGTAAAACGAATCAAGATGTACTGTCGGTCAAAATGGATTGCTGGAGATTTTCTTGGCGTTAGCGAGAAAAATTAACATTCAAAATTTTGGTCTGCATTGGAACTCTAAAAATGAAAGTTAAATGACATTGGAGAAATCTGTCAACGATATGATATTAGCGAATTACTAACAGCTAAGCCAGCAGCAACACTTCGCAATCAAAATACCATTCCAAGTGATAAACTTCGCTTGATATATGCGGAGTTGTGCTGATACCTTAAAAGGTGCTTACTGCTTTTAATTTTGCGTATTTCAAAAGAGAATCCATGGAGACTTTTCCCGTAAATCACAGATTTGAATATTCGTTCGGAGCAGCTCGGAAGATGTGATACTTTTGATGTAATATCTCTTCTGCAATTACATGGATCTGCATTAAAGATCCAAAAGTTATCTAATTCGAATAACTATGATTCACAATGGACTGGCAGTTTGGCAAGACATAAGTTCGGACAGGAGTTCGTCTCGTTAAAACTACTCTCGAGTCCACAATCTTACCCTGCTGCTCCTCGATCCGTAAGACCATCATATCTTAAAACATCTTGTAGTTATGTTCCACCGGTGCCTCCTGAGCCTACAATTGTGCGAATCAGTAGAATTGATGCCAGTACCCAAGCTATCTTCGAAAAAGTTAGTCCGATTTTAACTGAAGACGCTACCCAAACAGACGAAATTCCCGTGTCAAGTGCATCTGTACAATGCATGATACTGTCACCAGTAAGCAAGCTCTCCGTTACATTATCAGTGCATTCCAAAGCTGTTCAATGCGATATAGATGGGCCTATGTTGGATCCAGCATTGAGTATCGATCCAGAAAGCTTTTCTAGTTCGCCCAATTCCAGAATTAAAGTGAGATCACTCAAATTCCTTATATTTATTACATCTTAACCCATATACTTTCAATCTTTGAGAAAAAGTGTAGTAGTCCAGTTTGAATATGCTCTCCACTAAAAGATTTCCAGTTTGACCCGAGATTACTTTGATTTTTTCAATGAAAACCGGCCAGTGAATTAAATAGGTTTTTTTTCCCATTGAAAAAAACTCTGTAAAATGTAACTAGAAAACAATAAAGTTTCTTGCATCATTTTGCGAATTCTTTGTACCTCAACATCAATTGAAATTTATTGAGAGTTTCATTGAATTAGTATGCATTTCATAAATTTCGATCACATTTGCAAACTTCATTAAAATATTGGAAGAATACTATTATTAGTATCATGAAGCCTTTTACTCCGTCTAATATATCCACGATAAAGACTGACGGTCTTTTTTGTTAGGTTCTATCATTTTACTCGATTAAAGCCTGATTTAATTTTATTCTCATGAAATTACTCTAATGTCTGAATTTTTTTCAGTTCCTTAAAGAGCTAATGTATGAAAATATTTATCTTAAAAATTCTAGGGGTTAAAATTGAACTAATCCTAGTTTCAATCATAGGGTACTGTTCAAATACAGTTTTTGCTTTAATGAAATTCATTGATGACATATAAACCTTTTATTAGCGGAACAATTAATTCGAATTTTTCTATTTGTGCCACACTTTGTATGCTTAAATTCACCAACGACACCTAGTACGGATACTCTCTGAATGCAATACTCTATTTTGTATTTGGCATAATATGGTGGCATCTGTGGACCTTGCAAAAAAATTGAATTTAGCAGCTATTTGTTACCTGATATGTCGTAAAAATTAAATTCGAAAGTTGCTTTCTTTACTTTATTGATCATTTCTTTTAAAAACATTGTTTATAACTGTTTTTTTCACGTACGATATAGTTTTCACCGATTTTCCAGAAGAAAATTTTTGACTAAAGCCGAAAATATAGATTTTTCCATTCCTATTAGTATTTTTTCATTTCCATTTTACCTGTAAGAGCTTTGAGTTTTTAGAGTGATTTTCCGATGCGGCAAACCGTATATGTTGATATGAGACTTAGTTGAGGTTGTGCGAAATGAATTTTTTCGCAGACCATCATTCATCTTTAGAAATAAAAAGCAACATAATAAAATGAATGGTAAATGTCATAGTCATAAATCGAAAAGTCACATAAATAATATAATTTGTTACATATATGAGATGAAGAGCTATTGTGACTTCACGATGCAAACCATCTGAAAATTTTTCCTCTCAAAAGTTGCTGTCAAGTATTGATGCTTACTTTTTAAGGATATCCTTCCATACATAGTAGCAATAAGATCTTAAAATATTGATGCGAATGTAAAACTTTATGAATTATTATATTCGAAAGGTATCTACATCCCAAGATGTTGAAGGCCAGTTTTTCATCCAGCAATCAGCAGAACATTCGGTGGAGCATTTATCTAAATTACCGTTTAATAACCACAAGGATTATACTCATGGAGCGAACCTAGTACTAGAAGCAAAGACAGACTTAATATCTTCAAGGCTACTTCTCAGACAGCTAGAATACGGGCTAAAGTCCATAGGAAGACCAGCACTTTTGGATACCACCGAAATGACCCCGAATTTGAAAAAAATTGCAAAAGCCACGAAAAATGTGCTACCACATACTAGTCGAATGGTTGAGGTTACGATGGCTAGTAACCAATCGCCACTAAGACAGCGAAAGGCGTTCAAAAAGAAGAAATAAGGCAAAATTTGAAGGTTATTGTTTCATTTAGTGCTCTTTTGAATAATTTTTTAAAGTCATTTTTGAAAATTGGTGGTTTGGACCAAAAGAATTATGGCTACGAAAGCTTATTAACTAAGTCAAACATTAACTGAATAGGAGTTGGATTTTCGAGAAGTAAAAGTCTTCAGAAGTGTCTAACTTTGGAGGTTTCACTGCTAGAAAAATGAGCATTGTGAATTTTTGATAAAATCTGGCATCTTGATTTGTGTCACATTTAAAATCTCATGTAGTCTGAATTATGCCGAATATTACATGCAGTGGTGCGGAATACAAGATATTTTAATTTCAGCACACTTTATTGAATAGTGACGCCTTCGATATAGGAACGAATGCTAACCATATATCAGACTAATGTTGATGAACACTGCAGTTTCGCACATATTTCTAGAATGAAGTTCGAATTGATGCATGATTCTGCAACCTACCTTTTAATATCACCTTCTCTCCATTGCCCCCCTCTATTTATACATCTCTACTGCTCTACCATCAAATACTCATAAGAATGATAAAACAATTCCAGTAATTTGAAGGTAGCCAAATATTTTCATTCCCTGGAAAAGCTTACATATTTATCTCATATATGAAATTTTAACTGCAAAATTAAAACATTACGGGTTAAGTTTGGATCACAGTTCAACCCTGTACTCCTTTCCGCTTTTTTTGTTTGTTTTCTGCACGTTGCATGCGCCACATACTTTTTCTTGCATTTAACCAGCCAAAGAAATCTGCTTGAAAATAAAAAAATTGATAAAAAATCTTTCAAATGAGAATTTTCAAATTTTGTTAGACTGAAATTTACAAAATACCAACCCATCTTTTGGACAGGTCTTTCATAATATATTTTGGCACCAGCAGAGCTATCGTTTTCCCTTGAGTATAAATACATGCTGTTTTAAGCAAATATTAGAATGCACCAATAGAATCAATTTTTGGTGTTGATGCAATATTCAACCCCTTGTGACTTTTTCACGGTACAAAGTTTTATAAAGTTTACAGACTAACTTTTCAATATTTCCCAAATTGCTGAGTTTCGATTACAACTTGTTATATTCGAGGAATATAGTACTTTTGCGTGGCAGGGCCAATAGGTAGAGCAGCGCGAAAGTGAAATCGCTACAGACTAATTGGGAAGATAAATGTCAAAAGTATCAAAAGTTATGCCATCTGGCATGAGTGCATTTTATGCAACTAAATTACAGAAGGATTTTACAACTGTAAATACGACATTAATAATGAAAGATTTGAAAGAGTAATGAAAATGCAATTATGCACTTTTTAACGACTTTTCAGTCATAACAAGGACATTTATTTCAGAGTTACATATCAGAATAAATTCTGACATGTTAAATTAATTTAGGAACATAAACTGCACTTAAACTAAGCATCTTGCAAAAGTTAAATATTTGACCGACCTGAAGCAAATTTATGGGTAATATTTGACGAACGTAGGGTTAAATAAACAATTCCCATTTGCATTTACCTTGCTCTAGAGGGGGTGCGTATGAATCTTGACGCTGCATTCGCATTGTATTCCATTCGTATTTCCTCAGCTGTAGCCATTTATCAAAATTGCTTTCAACAGTTGGTCGATTCGGCCCAGATCGGTCACAAGAGGGGGGCATAGGTCTATGAAGCCATACAGATGGCATATGATGTGTCTAATTGGCAAGAGCAAAAAAAATTTTGAGATTGAGATCTGTATTACAATATACATCAAGCATTCAATACACCAATGTGCCAATAAATGACTCCTCAACAAACTAGATTTTTTTATCACGCTATTCTACATATGCCAATCAAAAGATTTCAAATTTTCCATTCAATTGTAAAGCATATTTTTCAAAAAAATTATTCCAAGACAAAATGACATCACAAAACAAATTTAGTTTGTACGGAACTTTTCCTAGTTTGCCATGTAAATATGGAAAACTATTCAATATTTATGTCCCTAATGCTATGACTCAAATTAATCGTAATTCGAAGTTTAAAAAAATTAGGAATACGATTTGAGGTTCAAATGCTGTTGAGATTTTGAGTTAAGCATCACTACAAATATCGATTTACATACTGGCCAAATTAAGTTTTGCTTGATTAGATTCTATTCGAGAAGATGGAAGCTTGCTAGTGAGAGTAAAAGTATGAAATATATAGCTATTCAAATGTCTCAAGAAGTTCCAGGTTCCATTTCAACTATATTGGTTTCAGAAAAGTCTTCACGGTATAATATTTACCAACTTTAGATTGTAAATATATAGCAGTTGAATATTAGAGTGGAGATTAAAATAAGTACGAATCACAAAGAAAGCTGATATTTGCTCTGGAGTTACCTGCTGCTCGTGCGGAAAGTAAGCTCCATACATATTCTTCAAGAGAAAACAAAACAAGAATTTAGTAGATTCGTTAACTCCTCTTCATGAACGTAACCGAGACATTTGATCCATTACCTGATATAAAAGCGTGCTTCTTCCAATCTCGTCACATCCTTCAGGCCAAACCAACTTCAAAAGAAAACTAATGAGCATTGATAAGGTAAAATTATCCGGTGCTAACTTTAAATATACCTCGCAAGGGTTGCTCTGCAGCGCCGGAGTGTCTAAAGTATTAACTGCTTCATCGACAATGGCAAGCGCTACATCTAGCTCCCACGCTTGAGGCCCATTTGAACTCTCCTTATCTAGAGCAGATACAGGTCGATAAGGTAGTGCTCGAAGAAGATATTCTGGACCTTGAAAGTTCATTATACATTGTTTAACGCCGTCATCATATTGAAACTCGCGAAGTTAAAAAATTGTCGAGTTATATATTTCCATCAAATTTACGTGAACTAACGTAAAAACGTTGCATTTCTTTAAATATAGTTGATATCGCCGATTTGTATGGATATTATCAATTTATTCCCATGTAAGAGAATAAAAACATTAATGCAAATATCGTCATAGTCAGTGAAAAACCAATGGTTTAATTTTAAAATGTAGCCAGGCTATTCTCAACGGCTCTTCTAAATGCCCGTTCAAACTCTTCTGTTCTCAACTCAAAACTGTTTCCCCGAAATAGAGAAAATGACAATACATTCGACAGAGAAGAGTTAGCGCTGCCATTGTTTACGCTCGTCCCTCCTTGGATTCGCAGTGGATTAAACAGGTGTTGGATAGTTTCATCTACTATTCCTTTTCAGGGACGCCGCCAGAACTTTACACAATATACGTCAACTGAACGAGTTTCACGGGGGATCTCTGTAGTTGGAATTTTTCTAAAAGTCTGAAGTCGATTCTAGTAAATTTTTAACTAATTTTCAGAGAGGTGATTAAAAGTTTATTATTTGTAATGAGCTTATGAGTTGGTTGTCCCACGCAATATCATCTATCTGAAGGATTTCATTTTCATCTTTCGTCATTAAAATTTTAAATTAGCGCAAACATTTAACTAAAACAAATCATTTTATCTTTGGAATTTCTTAATTGACATGTTGTTCGTATTTTTGTAGGTCTAAGTCACTAGCTAATTCAGTACAGGGTTCCATAAAGTCTTTGTGCCATTTCTGATTCCTTTTTTATTTTATTCACGTAGGCATATATTTCAGACATAACTTACAATGCTGGCGTTAGCGATTTCTCAATTTCTCGTCCTCTTTTTCCTGTATATAAATATTGAGAGCGTGTCTGGGAGAGCATGTCCAATTGATACTTCTCCTTGTATAGATGATCAGCTTTACACTTTTTACGTATGTGCATTTCCGGTATCTCAAGGTGCCTGCACAGAGGATGTTTCCCAGTCTTTTTTGACAGGGACATTCGACCGAAAAGATGGTGTTTTTACTGATGGAGATCTAAAATATGAGTTTACTGAAGACTGCACTGATTTTGAAATGCCCACGCCTGGGTTCATTGGTACAGTTGCCCTCAATACAACAGCTGACCCCGTCCAGTGCTATGGTATTTACGGTAAGACTACAGTTTACTTTTTAAGATGCATTTTTCTGCCTACATTTATTATTTTGAATATATCTACTAATATCTTAATTTTACCAATTCTATCGTTGAGATACATTTTTTAATCATTCTAAACTGTTTCTTACCATAGCGCTTGGGCTTAAATTCTTCAGATATATTTGCTATATTTTTTTTATTCAAAATTGAAAATGAATTGCTTTATCGTGGACTGTGCAGGGGCTGTATACTTAGGGGGGTTAGAATGGGGCCAATTTGTGGGCGAATATGTACCGCCTACTCCAATGCCTACCCCTGCACCAACTGGTGCACCTACATCTACAGAAACTATTGCACCACTTATAGAAGATGACGTATGTGATTTTACGACAACAGCTGAAGCACTTGATTGCCCTGATCTTTCAAAATGCCACAGGGTAAGACACTTCTTATTACATACTTCCACTTAATTTGATAAACACTTGAAACAGTTGTTATTGATCGCTTTTCCCCTGCAAGCTTCATGCGTAATATTTTGTTTTGTGCGTTTTGAACCAACTTGGATGAACATCTTTTATAACACTAATCTTAGTAAACCGCAAAGGAAATGTGATGTATTTGGTTAAGGTATAGTTCATAGACCCTTCATGTATACTTTACTACCTCCCTATGTGCACCCGTTTGTGTGAAATTGAAATAAGTGCGCATAGCATGTACACATTCTACTGTGTTAAACTTCGCTGTATGGATGGTGACGAGAAGATATGCTGCTATTCATTGTAAAGGCCTCTGCAGTTTGCTGGAGCACTAAAAACTGTAGTAATATTCTATTTTTTACAGATTATATACAATTCAGTGTAGTAGCAATTACTAAACATACAGTTTTTTAAAATGAGTTTCTAGAACACTGCTCTGAGTAATATTTATTCAATGGAATTTTTGATTACATCAGGGAAACTGGACTCTTAGCTTTTGCGGTTATGATTGTGATGCTGAAGACTTAACAAGCTGCAAGTCGACATTGGCAGAAGATACTCTAGTTGCGACATTAGACTGGGGTTTAGGATTACAGTGGTTTGATGATGAGTACTACGAATATGAGGTGGACTGCAGGAAATGGTCTGTGCCTGAACTGAAAATTGAGGTACGTACCTATCGGCAAATGCGCGTGTGTGAATTCTCCGTTTCAGTGTTGGCTTATTTTACTCTCTATATTTATATTAGGTATATTTTATTGGGTTCAATTCACTACTATATCACTAAAGTGGTGAATTAGTCTTATTGAGTTAAGGTATATTTTTGTTGCTCTGAATAAATGTAAATGTTCAAAGGCATCTAACTTGGACTCATTATAGAGCTTTTTGTGAATCACCAACTGCCATTATGATAGTTTAAATTGTATATTTAACAACAGAAAAATTAGTTATTCACGGCTACAAATTAAACAAATGCAATAAATTTTATTCTGTAAGAGGTGCTTTACTCATCAATTGTGGATAGGCTACTTGGGAAAGGGTGTATAGTTTTTGAAAAGGTTTACTTTGTTTTTAGGGGTATTTTATGGGTGATACTGATGACGACACGCTCTGCGATATTATGACCAGCGGTGTTTGGGCAGGAGGACTTATGAGTGGGGTGAAAACATCTGACCTACCCAGCGAGTCAGGAGACAGCTCTCTGGGAGGTCTGCAATTAGGTATTGCAGTAGGTGGTTCAATCTGCCTAGCTGTGGTCGGAGTCCTGATTTACATGTTGTTTAATAACTGGCGTGATTCAAAGAGCAACAAGGCTATAGCTACCGAGGTGTACGAGCTACCGGATGCCCCCCCCGCTGACATCCCACCCCCTTATATGCCTTACTATGTGCCACAATACGACCCTTCTTCCATGGCACAAGCTCCTATTGATGGGTCATCAGCTAGGCCTGATTCGGCTGCAGCTAGAGCAAATAATTTAACCACGATCCCAGAGAACGAGCAGGTGGGAACTAGAAAAAACTGAGTGATTGGGACTGACCAGAGAGAAAATTTGTCGTTTTTTGAAGTGACCAACAAATTCTAGCATTTCTTTATATTGCAGTATTTTTAAGCCACCCCCTTATGCTGACTTTAATTATCCATGAATATTTTTTCATTCCTGAAAGTCTTGGTTTTTTTAATTTTTTGGGGTTAAGTTTTTTATTGTATGTTACTATGCATTCGATGTATTTTTTAATTCTTTTCTCTATTTTATCCTTAAGACATTTTGTCATCTAATTATTTGAAAATCCATAAATGGGTTTTTAATCTTTAAAACTACATTAACATGCAATGTAAGTGATTCTTCAATTTATTATGTAATTTTTGAATAAACCTTTTGTTCAAATTGTTTGATGCATAGGTGAGCTTGAATAAAATCCAAAGGTTAATTCAATGAAAATCTGTTTATTATCAAATTTGTGCGACTACACCAGAAGTTATTCTTTTTTTGTTTCGAGTCCATCTGAGCCGAGTTGCTATTCTGTAGAAAGTCTAGTTCAATACGTATTTTAAAGATGACAAATGCCAGTTTTGTACTAGAATGAATCTAATGTTCGTTGAATTTTAGGTTGTGAGGGATATGGGTAGCTCGACACCGCCGCAGACCCATACAGCAACTACCAGTCAAGATGTGACACCAAATGGGAACAAAACTCTTGTCTAACGCAAACTTATAAACACTGATATTTTACGATTAATATCCCTGCATACCAACATACTCCATACGTTATGTAATGGACTCACATCGGATTAAGGATGTATGTATGTCTGTCTGTCAGATTTACTTTTAAATTGCATTAGTTTATGTTGTTCATAGTGTCTGTGTGCGCCAACAAATTTTTGAATTTTGGGCTTGACTGGTAGATATCAATAATTTAAGTTCTTTTATGACCATTTTGTGTCTTCTGTCTGTCTGCTTGTTTTGATATTTCATGAAGAATCTTCATCCTACAAATTGGACTTTTGTCTTGATTTTAGAGCAATGAAAATATAAATATTTGCGCGGAAACCACAAAATTGACTGCTTGATAGAAACTACCTCTTGTACAAGAATTCAACTGACTGGTTGCTGAAAAAATTCTTCATATATGAATGGATTAACTTAATTATGGTGCAGAAATATTAAAAATAAATTTGATGCGCATATCCAGTTATGTCCATGCTTTCCGGAAGAAAACTCCTGGGCATTAGAAACAATAAAGCTAAACTTCGACTTGTCAGAAACTCTGTTTCAAAGGAATTCACATTTACACCAACAGCAATTCTCATGTGTGTGAACCATTTTGGGATAACCCAAATCTTGCATAACCAATGAAAGGGTCGACATTTTCTTTACTAATCAGCACCAAGAATTCTCGGTAAAATGGTTCTTTTTCAAATAATTAAACATTGATCCTTTCAATGGCAGGGCTGAATTTTAGCCACCCGCGCTGGTGCACTTAGGGGCTCTACTCCATCAAACAGTTTAAGAATTTATACAAAACGCAGTATATATTATAAGTATATACAGAGTAAAAGTTTTCATGTTCGCTGGATGGAGAAAAGACTATCAAGTGAAAAACTAACAGTTATAAGTGTAGTTGCAGCATTTTTGTGCATAGTAGGTAGCTTTAAATGCTCAACTATCATCCAACATGCTATTCAAGTTTAAATATTGCTTCTTAAAAATCTTTGGAAAGAAAATAGTCACTTAGAACGAATATTGGACCTCTGCAAGAGATTATCATTTGAGTGCTCTTCACAACCAGATTGAACAAATTTGTCCCTTGAGTCATTCTGAGGTATCTCTATGACCAAAGAAATCTTCAACCAAATTCCAAGCATCCAGCGTGAACTGTCCTGTCCAAGAAATGACCATCACTCTTACTGGTGTGTCAAGACTTGCAAAAGATAGGGAAAAGGGGTCAAGAAACAAGATTGAAAGAAGGAAGATGGATTACAGCAATG
>JAULBW010000005.1:0-32081 GCA_032358265.1 Vaucheria bursata | reverse complement strand
TTCTATTGCTGTAATCCATCTTCCTTATTCCAATCTTGTTTCTTGACCCTTTTCCCTTTCTTAACAAGTCTTGACAGATTCTCATGATTTAACTTCCTGTAATAGTACATTAAATACCCTACAATATAATTCTACGAAAGTTAAAATTCCTGATAAAAGAAGTGAATTAATTGCAATGACCCCGGAGAGTAAACTCAAACGAGTCTATGTTAAGGCTTCAATTGGAGATAGTGAAATGGGAAAATTTAATGCATGTGCTCTAGTTGATTTGGGGTGTGATCGTTCTCTGATAAATTATGAGTTTGCAAAATCATTAGGATTGAAATTTCACCCCCTTAAATGTCCCATTATTTTCAAAGTTATTGATGGCACCCCATTACCATCAGGAGCTATAAAGTATTACATAATGGGTAATTTAATGATCAGTAAAATTGTATTTGAGTTCAAATTATATGCAGCCAATTCGAGCCATTCTGAAATTATTCTGGGTATCAATTGGCTCAAAGAGTATAACCCGAAAATTGATTGGCAAAAATTGACACTAGAAATAGATATTTTCAAAGCGCACAATCTTGTGTGCAAGGGGTGTACGAGTGGAGCAGAAGTAGCTCAGCTGCCTGTTAATGTACCTGCCACGAGTTTGAATCTTAATGAACCCTTTTTGAATTTGAATTCCACTTATAAAACTTTTAGTACCCAGAATAACGATATACTACCCGATGACAATCCTGCCAAAATACCCAAATTTGATTCAAACCTAGATGAGGAATTAAATGAAATTCAGAAAAAATTACCCCCAGAGTATTGTGAATATAGTTCTGTTCTTTCAAAATCCGAAGCTGATATCCTACCAGAACATCAAAAATATGATATGGAGATTAACATAATACCCAAACAAAAGGTATCTTGGGGTCCAATATATCCCCTATCCGAACCTGAATTGAAAGTTTTAAAGAATTATCTGGATACGGAATTAAAGAGGGGTTTTATTCGACCTTCCACATCCCCCGCGGAAGCCCCTATATTCTTTGTTAAGAAAAAGAGCGAAGAATTGCAACCAGTTATAGACTATCGTGGATTAAACGCAGTTACTATCAAGAACAGGTACCCGTTACCTTTAATACATGAAATGTATAAATTCTCGCACGCTCGCATATTTTCTAAGATTGATTTACGAGGTGCCTATAATTTGGTACGGATAAAAGAGGGGGATGAGTGGAAAACCGCTTTTCGTTACCGCTTTGGGCATTTTGAGTACCGAGTAATGCCATTTGGGCTAACCAACGCCCCCGCTGTTTTTCAAAATTTGATGAACAAAATTTTGCATGAGTTTCTGGACGTTTTTTGTATTGTATATTTGGACAATATATTGATATATTCCGAGAATTTAGAACAACATCAAGGTCATGTTCAAAGTATTTTGAAATGTCTATATGATCATAAGTTATATGCCAAGTTTGAAAAATGCATATTTTCCGTTACAATGATTGAATTCCTAGGATACATTATATCTGACACTGGTATCAAAATGGACTCAAAACGAATATCAAGCATAGACACCTGGCCTACCCCGACAAATGTGAAGACATTGCAATCATTTTTGGGGTTTACAAATTTTTATCGAATGTTCATTTCAAAGTACTCAAGTATTATTGTTCCGGTGCTATTACTTTTGAAAAAAAATCAACTTTTTATATGGTCTGAAGAATGTCAAAGGGCTTTTAGAGAATTAAAACAAGCATTCAAGACTGCCAATTTACTACACCATCCCGATAGTTCTCGTCCTTTCATTGTCGAATCAGATGCTTCCGACTTTGCGATTGGTGGAATACTCTCACAAGAACATAATGGAGTTTTGTGTCCCATTGCTTATTATTCAAGAAAACTTTTGCTGCCGGAAATAAATTATGAAGTACATGATAAGGAGCTATTGGCAATCGTAGCATGCTTTTACCAATGGAGACCATTTCTATTAAGCAATGCAGAACCTATTCAAGTATATACGGATCATCGGAACCTGCTACATTTTTCAACATCTAAAAAGCTGAATCGACGTCAGGTACAATGGTCATTATTCTTAACTGATTTTAATTTTCAGATTATTTTTTGGCCGGGCGTTCAAGGCAAAAAACCCAACGCATTAAGCCGGCGCATTGACTATCAACTTAGACCTGAAGATAAGCATGTTAAAAACCAAGAGCAAGTATTGTTGTCCAAGGATAAATTTCTATTAGGAGCAACACACGCAGCAGATAAACCGACATTATTGGATCCTATAAAAGTAGCCCAAGCTGAAGATGGATCATTAGCACAAAATTATGAAGATAAAAATTAATTTTAAGGATTCGGGTATAACAATTTGGTTTTGAAACATCAAACAGTCATCAACAACTTGATAAACATACTAACAGCGTGTCATGATTCCCCTTTTGCCGGTCATCCTGGAGTGAAAAAGACCTTTGAATTGATATCGCATTCTTATTGATGGCCCACTTATTGTCGTGACTGTGCTTCTTATGTGAACTCCTGTGAAATGTGTGCCTGTGCAAAGCCGGAGCGTAAAAAACCGGCTGGATTATTAATGCCCTTACCAATCCTGCCCCGTCCGTGGTACTCAATTTCGATGGACCTGATTACAGATTAACCGTTGGTGGGGGGAGTAGACTCTATTTTGGTCATTGTAGACCGTTTTACCAAAATAAGTCACTTCATTGCATGCACAAAAAACATCAATTCATTTCAATTGGCGGATTTATTTATGGAACATATTGTTCGAATTCACGGTTTTCCCCGTGACATTGTATCAGATCGGGGATCCATTTTTGTTTCAAAATTTTGGTCGAGTTTATTATAGAACTATGGTGTAGGGCAATTGCTATCTTTGGCTTACCACCTGCAAACGGATGGACAAACAGAACGTGTAAATCAAGAACTAGAACAATACCTACGGATTTATTCAGATCAACAACAGCAGAATTGGCTTAAGAATTTACTCATGGCTGAACTGTGCTACAACTCACATTTCTATTTCAGTATTCACATGTCACCTTTCTGTGCCAATTACGGTTATGAACCTGTTCTAGACGGATCAACAGAACTACTTCCAGAGTCACCAGTTACAGTTCAGGATTACATCAAATCAGTTTGTGAAACAGTAGGAATCATCAAGGAAGAATTGCAAATTACAAGCGAGTCCTCTAAACACTTTGCAGATCAAAAACGGCATTTTGAAGAATATCAAGTTGGTGATTTTGTATACCTCAGTAGGCAAAATATCAAGACTAGGAGGCCCTGTGCAAAACTCGGTTGGAAGCGTTTAGGACCATACCGAATCATTCAAAAAATCAGTCCAGTAGCATATAAGTTACAACTTTCGGTTAGCATGTCCAGATTACATAATGTTTTTCACATATCTCTGTTATCTCGTTATAGAATGTCCGAATTTCCTGATCAAAAGCGCTATTTACCTCCACCAGTACATATTGATGATAATGGCAATTTTTATGAAGTAGAAGATATTTTGGATGTGAAGAAGATTTGTGGAAAACATCATTTTCTAATATCTTGGAGAGGATATCCTGATTCTGACAATTCCTGGGAACCCGAAGAAAACTTAATAAATTGTCAAGATCTAGTGGATGATTTTAAAAGTCGATTTCAGGAGCGGATGGAATCCACGGCGAGGGGGGTGCATGTCAGGATCTAATACATTTTTGCCGTGTATTGTTTACTTATCTACAATTCTTTCAGGGATTTGTAATTATATCAATCTAATTCGGTTTGTATGTGTAAGCATAGGTTGAAAATGTTGACAAGATTCACTCTTGTCAACACATGAACTAAGATTAATGAAATAGTATTGAACGTGTAGTATCTCTGTGTTATATTGTTCTGGTTTTCTGGCTTACATTTGATACGATTTGTTAGTCTTGACAGTTCCCATTTATGGCAACTTACGGGTTTAAACCATCAACAAATTTGGATACTGAATTGTTTCCTGACTTAACACCAATGGTCCATGAATAGATCAACCGAGTCACAAATAACCATAAGTTAGTCAAACTTCAACTTGAGTGGACTGCAAATCAAATGAAGCGGTATGCTGACTGCAAGCAATGCCATGTTGAATTTCAGGTGGATGATCAGGTATTTCTTAATTGCCAAAATATTCCCACCAGACGACTGTTGCAAACTTGACTGGAAGCAATTTGGGGCGTTCACTGTGTTAGAATGCATAAATCCGGTTACATATTGTTTAGAATTACCTCAGTCATTTGGGCATATACACAATGCATTCCATGTTTCATTATTGTCAAAGAAAAAACTCAGCACGCTGTTTGGCCGGACAAACGACAATCTGCCACCATTATTGGTTGATAATGTTGGTCCATTGTATGAGGTTGAAGACATTATTGGTCACAAAAAATCAATGGCGTGCTACACTACTTGATTGCATGGAAGGGTTACAGCTTTGAAGATTATACATGGGAACCAGAAACCAATCTTACAGACTGCAAGGACTTATTGGTTACATACAAATGTGCTCATTCCCTACTCCCGGGTACTCAGCCTGGGGGGGGGGGGACTGTCAGGAACCGTACCATTACGGATCGGATTCAGTTATTATCGGCCGAGGACTCTGTACCAACCGAGTGACTCGGTTTTCAGCTTTGAGTCATTATGAAATGTTGTTTGCGTTGCGAAGGTCACTTTTTGCAATGCTTGTGAGATAAATTAATATACTGTTGTATTATTTTTTTTGCTTTTTCTTGCAGTACTTTTCAACCAGTTTGGGCGCAGTCCTCATATATTGTAGATAAAAAAAATCAAGATAATCAGTTTTTTGGAAAATACTCCTTTATGATGTAAATTTAAAGCAGCATATTCTGTTAGTAGACCACTCAACATGTTGGTAAATAATAGCCTAAGTAGCATCTTAGGTAAAGCATCAACTTGCTTTCCATGTACAGTATTTCCTTAATTTTTCGCAACTGTTGTTTTTTTTGGCAAAGTCTTATTCTTAAGACATAAGGCAATATAGGCAAGCAATGCAAGAGAGTGATAGTTCAAATGTATATTAGTACCTCAACCTGTGTTGCAAGAAGTAACTATACTTCTCCAATGTGACATTACTTAATTCAGAATACTATGTGACTAGACACTTCAAAGAATATTTCTAAGAGGAATGCTGGCAGCTATAAGTAGAAAAGGATTTAGCCTGTATAATGGGTCTAATTCCTGACAAATATTTCTTACCATTCAAAAAGTTCACATTATCTTGAGCCAATCTAAATTTTTGGCATAGTAGTGAAAAGTTGCCCAGAATGCACAATGCATCAATTGAATTTTTTGATTTTTGGTTTAGGAATGATTTTGAAAGCCGTTTAGATGTTATGCCTACCAAACAATTTGTAGTCGACTAGACGTCGCCTCTTGCCTGAAATTAAATATCTGTAATCGACTCTGTGGTGTCAGAAACTTTTAGTCAACGCCAAGTCTAAAATCGAGTCCCACCACCTGACTGTGACACTAAGTGAGTCATTTCACACTACTTGGTGCTAAAATTTAGCGACATTGAAATAAATTTAACCGCAAAATATAAGAATCAGAATTTACGCAAGATGAAAACTTGTATTGAGTTCTACCGGTTTAATTTGGCGACGATTTATGACATAGAATTAAGTGGCTCAACCCATTTCATCAAGTCTATAATTACCAAAAAGTAGCCCAGATTTTATCTGACTTCTCAAAAAATATCTTCATCTAGGTGCCAAACTTTCACGATGCGTACGGCATGCGATCTATGTTTGAACCGAAAGCGTAAGTGTGTGCCAAATGGTAGAGGTTCCTGTTTGATGTGCAGTGCAAGACAAAAACTATGCACTTTCACGCCGGTTTGTTCTCACATAAGTTATATCGATCACAATTTTATGAGTTATTTAGTTTCTCGGTTTTTAATTATATAGGCTCATATCATGAAAAAGCGTCAACGTGGATGTGATCCAGATTTCACCTCTTTAATAAGGAGATATTCTCCATCGTTAGGTTATACGACAACCGAACCCGAATCTGAAGTCGATTCTATCGTTTCTTATTCACCAGTAATTCGATCACCTTTTGGTCCATCCCCTATCACCGGGTTTATCGGCCTGGTAGAAAATGATTATCTTCAAACCTTTCTTAAAGCTAATGTAGGGATGACATTCTGTAATCATTCTGATCTTCAACGGGCTGTTGCTACTCGCGTGTCGTGCATAACGAGTCCCTCGAGTGCTGAGAGGCGGATAGGAAGCTTAACTGCGGATTTTGATGATGCGATGATATCAGCAACTAGTAAGTCGGCGCTTTTAATTAGTCTAGCTTCTGGAGCGACGCTACAGCAACGCGTGGACCCTACCATAGTGCTAGTTTATTTGCACGAAGCTAATCTGTCAATGGTCGATTTCAATGACATTCCAACTCCCCAAGTTCTTCGAGTTCACCTACTGATGTCTGAAATTTATGCATTTTTACAAGATTACTCGAAGTAAGATTATATATTTAATTCCATCGACGTCTTTAACGATTTCTTCTAAGTTTCATATATATTTAAGAAAATCTGTTTCTGAGGTGCCGATAATTGTGCGATCATATCGGAATATATAATTAACATGCTGATGAATAGATGATTCATACACCTCTAACTTTTTGAAATGTTTACGGCAGCATTTTAATGTTACCGCCTTAAATAATGCTTTTAAACAATTTTTAACTGAAGTATTTGAGTACAAACTTTTATAACAATATTTTGTCATGTATTATAATGCAATGCATCTTGTTGCAAAGCCTAAAAAAATTACGAGTTTCATTAAATACCTAAAATTTTCCTTAATTTTAATATTTGTTTTTTCAATTCCAAAAGTCATTTTTGAATTACAGTTGCATCTTACTTAATTGAATATTAGACACTGTGGTGTTAAATTGGATTGGAGCAAGAGACTGGACTTTAGTTACCTCATGTAGACTTAAATTGCCTTCATGATTGAGTTGATTTGACTTGATTCCACCCAACCTTGGAAAACCCCTATCATATTTGTAATTGCTGTAGTTTTGATAGTAAGAAGTATTTCTGTTTTGTATATGAAATAATTTAAACAGCAATTTAATTTTGCAATGTAATTTTTATAAAATTAGGTTCAATACTAGCATAAATCTTGCATCGCGTATCGCCAGAAAAATTGCGGAAGCTCATTCAATGGCCATTGAACAAGGCAAGAAATATCCTCCCCCCATGCTCGATGAGGGCCTGTGGTTTCAATTAGAGGTATACATGCTATTTCTGGCACATTTATGACATTTGAGTGTATGACTTCATAAATTGTTGCTGAAGAGCACATGTAAATAAATTTCACAGGAACCGAGCCTCTTAGTATTACTACTCACCTCATACAACAGGAGGACTATAGTCAGGAAATGAATATCTTCATTGAATGCAGAGTTTTTGTCCAACCAATAGTAAGGACAAATCTAATATATATAGTAATAAATTTAGTTGATTGAATTGGCACAAGTTAATCAGCTGCTTAGTGCTCCAGTTCTTTGTTACTGTTAACCAAGAAAATTTGACAATAATTATAATTGGCTAAAATGTGATTAGGCTTTTGATATGAACTCATCAGAGATAACATTATTGGTTATCTACTAAAATCATAACTTAACTTGCACTCATTCGATCAAATTGATTTCTGTTGGAATTAATTGATGATTTGTCATTGCTACCGGTTGGACCAAAGTTTGCAATGAAGAAAATATTGATTTCCATGGGTGTTATGAAAAAATTCCTCTAGTTGTGTGAGACGAGTATTATTATAAAAAGGCTAGACAAGAGAAAAAGCTGCCTTACCAGTTGGTTTTTTTCGAATGAAACTAGTGCACCTGATTTACTGAGTCAGGCCTCCTTGCAGTATTTCATTCACTGTACTGTGGTCTTTCATGAGTTTTAAATGAAGATTGCCATTTGCGTAAAGCGAGAGTGAACTTAGGTTTCATGTTTTCCATCGAGTTTGGTCCAAATCACCGTTTTTCATTTGTCATAATAAAATACGCTCTTTTGAGCTTATTTCCACAAAAAATTGTGTTTTCCCTTGCACACATATACGCAGTGGTAACTCCCTGATATTGGCCCTTTTTGTTACAATATGGGGTCTTGTTTAATCATGCAAATTTAATTAGTTTTTACACTCAAAATAGATTCGAATAAAAATTTCAGTTTGTAAATATTTCTAATGCCACCTTTTAATATAAGCTTTCTATAAAAATAATACTTGTCTACTGCAGGGACTTCAATTTTTGCAAAAGCTTGTTTGCGCCGAAATTAGTACAAAAGTTGACCAAGGATGTGAAGATATAATACAGCAAGCATTTTGCTTAAATGATGCCAAGTAAGATTATATTTTCAACATATATACTTATATATAATGTTTTGTTTGTGAAGCATTAGAAAGTTTATGGGAATTGATAGAAAATATGAAGTGGTCTGGGCTTTACATTCATGGACATGTCTGCAAAATTTTACTAAAAATAATTTGAAATTATGAAGTAAAATCTCTAACTTCAGTTTGAACCAATTTACCCGTGTGCATATACATATATAAGTATGTACATGAATTTTATCATTTTAGCATTGTCTTTAACTTTTTCAGATTTTCAAGACTAGTTTCAAATTGCAATTTTTCTTTCTATTGAATGTATCAGGGATAAGCAAGATACTGCAATGGGCAAGAATGAGTATACCATTCCTCAATTGATTGTATCAGGTTACATGCCTTGTATAGAAGGATTACCAACTTTTCATCCTGATGCAGTCCAAAGGCTCATGGAAAGAAGCTCTTTAATGCCTAGGAATAAGGCATGTAATTTCACTATATTTGTGTAATAGATGAAATTTTCTTTTTTATTACATTTGAATTCTTAGTAAAAAAATTATTTGATATATTGATTTGCTGCTGTGTGCATGAACCCAATATTCATTTCTAGGGCTTAGTATTTTTGACTTGAACAGTTTCTTTTGTAATTTATATATAAATTACTTAATTCCTGTAGATAAATTACTTCCGATACATGTTTCTCTATTTCGCATGCTCCAGTTGTTTGGCAGTTTATTTATCACTGGTTGAACCTAGCAGTAAGTCATCTCTATTCCAAATCGGGGAAACAGTTTTCCTGACCATTTTTGTTAAGTATTTCATGTATACTTTACCCGAAAGTTTTTCGTCGCATTTCGTTGGAATCAAATGTTTAAAGTTAGATTATTACTTACTTATAATATTCAATTTGAGATTTATCTGCTGTACAGTGTAGGCAGCTTGCTAGGCATAATATTGTTGCTTCGGTTTTAACTGAACTAGCTCAACCTGATATACATTCTACTGCATTACTTGCTAACGTTGTAACTAAGGGAAAAACATGCATGCTACCTGTTACTTTGGCACTTGACCAGTGCACCGCCCAGGTATTTATGCATAATGGATTGCTTCATAGTTTGTAATTTGTGTATAGCTTTTTGACCTCCACTTATTCATGTTTATCAAATCGAACTTTAAATAGACCAATCAATATAAATATATATATTCGCAATTTTCTATATCATTGCATTTGTAGATTAATGAATGTAAACATTACATTTATGTGCCTCTAATAATGTCACTTATCAAGGTGCTGCTAAAAGTCACAATTATATTATGTAAACTCTGGGAAAAATCTTTGTTTTAACAAAGATTTTGATTTGACTTAACTAACCAGCAACAGACAGTTAACGGTTGGTACCATTTCTGCAAAACAGTATTGGATATTGTAACACCGGTTACTGCAAATATTGAAGGTAAAATTGATCATTTTCTGATTCAGCTAACATTTAATTGTTGAATGCAAGAGGACGCAATGAAAATAAATCATATTTTAACTTCTTAATTGTACATGTGATCAGTTTGGTTTTGATGTCAACACATTGATTCGAAGTACCATCCGTATAATTTTTTGTTCACGCTGTTTACAGTAAGCAGTGCAATTCTATTCTTCAAAGTCACATGGTTCAATCACCCTAACTGAAGATACTGCAGAATGGCTTAAACTGCACTAGGCAATTGAATATATTTTTGAAAATTAGCTATTGCTTAAACCTTAATTATGTAGCTGATTATTGGATATTTATACTATTATTATTAATTACGAAATACTTTTTTTTACCTCAAAATCTTTTTTCCTAGCTGATGAATATGGTGGTGGCAAATAAAGATATTGGAATCGGTTCTCAAACTCGTGGAGCAGCAGAAAAAGTTAGTTTAATTATGGAGCGCTTGTTTGAATATTTGACCAATGATTACTTGCGACATCCTGGCTTAAATCAGCTTTGTTTGGTGTCTAATGCTGCTTTTCTACGACTCTATTTGGGCGATGAGGCAAGTTTGAAACGCAAAATATTTATGTATAGCACTACTTTTAGGATCCCACCATATTCTACTTACCTAATTGATGTCAGTATTTTGCTAAATAATTTTTCAAACTATCATAATGGCATTGATTTTGTTAGCTGATATTGAAAAAAAGAATAAAAATTATGGCTTTGTTTAACAGTTAACGTGTCTTTGTCTTTTAATGACCTATGGTATATGCTTATGATATATGCAGTATCTCTATTATAAAGATTTATATATATATATATATATCTCATAGAAAGGATGCTTGAGGCTTTTATTAATGTTATTCCATATGATTGTTGCGGGTCCTGGGCTAATGAGATTTCCCTTTTGGTGTCACACAATTCATTGGATTACAGCTCTTCTGTTCAGTGCTGGTCAATATGGCGAACATGACGAAATAGTTCGATTATACAATTCATTCGATTTCTGTAATGAAGTTAATAGGATGCCAACTGATTTTAGGCAAAAAGTGAGTCTGTTCCAGTGCAGGTAAGTATTCAGAAGTATATGCTTGCCCCGAATATAGAATCCGGGTACTGTGTTCATATCATAATATTATATATCTGTGCTAAGATATTTATTGGAAAAATTGTACTACTATATCCTGGCATTGTTACGGTTTTTAATTTTATTTCAAATTCTGTCCAAAAGGCCTGTCAAAAAATGAACGTTGATCACGCTGAATTCCACAAATGACTAGAATTGCCTTTTCAGATTTGGTTCATTTGGTATGGTAAACCAAATCGAACAGATTTATTGAGTTTTTGAAAGAATAATTAAGAAATACTTAATTTTTTTTTAATTATATTATCAATCAGGTGATGGAAATAGTGCTCTCTGTTATATTTGAGAAAAAACTCAAGTACATATTCTAGATAAACTAGTTTATTTTTTTTTAACAATCTTGAAAATTTGAAGTTACCAAATTAAATCCTGTGTATGTAATTCAAGTTTTGCTATTTTTCTCTATTTTCAGCCAATATCAATGCTTGGGAATTCGACACGTGCTAGAAAATAATTTATCTACTGGACAAGCTAAAATTTTTGTTAATCATTTGCTTCTCACTGGCAAAGGCGGCTCACCTGTCACTGACTCAAATCGCATCTGTCAATTATCATTATGTAAAGTTATGGAGGGTAGAGAACCATGTAGTGCCGCTATGACTCAAGCTAATTTGCAATCGATGACAATGCATCGAGCTTTACTTTCTGAGAATGCCTTTATCACTCCTCCATCTAGAAACAGAGAGATTATTGAGGGGGCAGACATGCCAATACAATCTCCGGTTGGAAGACATTATTTATTAGTCGATGTAAGCACTTCTACTCCGAGCTACGACACTCATTGTGTTACTACGGATTGTTCCGTGACAAATCCATTAGCTCTGCATGCTCCAATTTCATTGGCCAAATCAGAAGATGATTTTGAAGATGATATATTTCTACAAATTCTTTCAGAGTTATCAAAGGAATAAAAGTTTTAATCTCTACTGTAAAGAATAAGAACACCTCGGAAATCCAAGCGCCTTTATTGTAGCTAGGTAGAAAATTCATAAGCAGCTTAGAAAAATATTGAAATCTTACTATTCGTTTGACTTTGGTCATTGTTAGGCATGATTGGTTAGGTTTAGGTTAGTTTATGCGTGATCGGCTAGTATACCGGTAAGTTTATGTATATGTACTATACACCTTTGTAATTTTCTGTCACTAAGGCAGGCTACCAGGTAGTATATCATGAACTTTATTTCAACATTTATTTGTTCCTTTTTTGTCTTTTAACCGAGAAAAGCTGTTTATTTATAATGCAACTGACAAGTTTGCCCAAAGCTTTTATTACTATATTAAAGGTACTTTTTAAATTATACAATCGTAATGATTACTTTGAGATTTTAAATACCGAAAAAAATTTTCAAAATCTGCAAGATTCGTTTAGTTATAATATGTCATACTTTTTGATACATCTCTGTTTCACCTATGCAATTTTTTGCGAATGAAAAATTTTAATTCTGCACTCTTTTCTCTTTTTGCATCGACAAATCGGATAAATAACTTGAGTAAATTTGCAATAAAATTTAAAAAACTGGCATTGATATTTGAATAGTTGAATTTCATTCCGTCCCAGATTAATGCAATGCAGTAACAGTAATGTCATGAATGCTGAAGGATATGTCACTGTGCATTAATTTATTTCAAATTACTGGTACTGGAACAAGTTCAATGTAAAGTTACTGCTATTGGACATGTAAGTGGACAAGTTATCAATATACTTGCTGGTCCTACTATCTCTTTAAATTATTTCAACATAACTGCTGAACTATATATCTCTATTTTTGGTAATACTTGCCTATTTTTCAGTTATATTTTGCCTCGTTTAACACATTGCGCCTGTTATCCCAATTGTGCCTTAGCATCATATCCTTTATGCCAGCACCTTAGTCATAATCCTTGATAGATTCCTTTGTTCTACATCACAATTTGCCATGTGTCATCTTATAGTTAATTTGAAAACTCTTTGATCATTTTCCAGAATAGTTATGTAACCAGTTCAACCGACAAAAGACTTATCCTAGTTTCATCATGTTCTCTCAAAACTTTTCTTTACCATCTTCTATTCTACTTCAAACTCCGTTTCAACTGGTTGGACATTATTCCATAATCTTCAAGACTATATTACCACTTTATTCTGATCTATTATCAGTCATTCCACTTTATTTCTGCCAAAGATAATTTCTAAGGATTACTTTAAAAATTCTAGAATAGTTGCAAGCCTACCTATGGAAATTATTACGTTTACTTATGGAGCATAAGATTCAGCAAGATTCACCAGAGAGCTAGTTCCAAGGGCACTTCAACGTGGCATACTGCAGGAGCTAGCAGGTACATGTTTATTTGTTCAGTCTTGTGTTTTTATTCACTCTTTCAAAGTTTAATAAAACTTTTATACTATCTACTAAATCTTACTTTTGCTTTGCTTTGTTTGCCTTCAGTTATACATTGGACTTCATCCCCTTGACTGAGCTACATCATCAGTACAAAGGTATAACTGGCATGTTACACTATTATATTATTTATTACAGCATAATAAATAAGCATAATGATAGTGGACTGGTACAATCTTTACCATTATGTTGCTGGTGATGTTACTGCAAAATTACTGGACATGTTACTGAATACATTTCAAAGATTTTTGATACTGTCTTACAAGTATCCAAAGAGTGTATCTCAATAATAGTCAATGTATTTTTTTATTAGATGGTCTTAGATGTAATATTACTGTTGCTGGACACATTAATGGATAATCCTCCCCAGAATACTATTGATACATCATTCCCAATACAATGTTATTGTTACTGAAGTTAATGCTGAATTATTCCTCAAGCAACGTGACTGTCACTGGACACTTCACTGACAGCAGTAAGGTTCCATTAACAATGAATGTGTTAGGAATTAACTTCCTTAGGGATTAATTCTATTTTTATAGCTACAGTCAGTGTTCATTTATGATGTTCCAAGTAAATTGGCTGCACAGATTCCAGTAGGCTTATATATTTTGCTGTGTTGAAGCTAGCTTACTTCTATCAACACAATTAGTGCATGATAAATATAAACATTTCTGTCACAGTTTCCTGTGTTCTGTTGTGTTTCATGTTTCTAACAGAATATTAATAGCAATTCAATCTGCTTTTAGCAACGTTCTATGAAATTAATGCAAGGTATGCAGCATTTTAATAGTTTTTGATTGATATGGTACAAGACGCCACCAATATCTTAAAATCCAGGCTGCTGTTGGCAAAAGATTATTGGCATCTTCAAAATGAAAGTGTCTTCTAAGCCATACAGCATTTGTTTCTAAATCTTACAGGTGCATATATTTGGTTTTTGTAAATGATAATGCACAAGTTTGCCATACCAGAGTAAATATCTATCAGAAATATGCTAATAAAATTATCAACTCACAAAGTATTTTTAGAAGTAGTAGGTAATAAAGTCCTGACTTATGCAAGCTCAAATTCTGGCAAAGCAACAAAGACAACATTTTAGATCAATGCAAAAAATCAAGGCAAACAAAAAAGTCAGATGAAAAAATATATGCATTAAAATTTGTTTCCATCACAAAAACAGAAACAACATGATACAAATTCTGCTACAACTTAAGTTGAATACCTACCAATGAAGGTAGCTGACATAAATATGTGCTACCTATAGTACTATCTAGTGTAGAACTAACTACTTCTATACAATATACATAGTACTATTAAAACAATATACACTATATAATTTGTAACAAGTCAGGAACTGTTGCTCAAACTATAACTTGTGTGACTTAATCAACTCAATCCCAAAAATATCTGTCAAAATGTACATTTTTTTATGAACTTACCAGTTCATTATGCATTAACAAATTTATTAACAATGAAAATTTTATGAGAAATGATTTAGTAATATATTATGATTCGTTAATTACAAAAGATAGATTCCAAACATGTCTAGTAGCAGCAAGATGAGTACAACTTGGTTGAATTACTGTGTTGCATATGTCCAAGCAAGTATTTGTGATAATCTGCAGTAAGGCTTTTACTAGTTCATGTTTTACAAATGTATGAGTTTTTATGAACTAGTGAATCTGATGCTATCATCTGCCAAATATCCTTCTAGATTGCTCTGCTGGAATCTTTATAGAGAGCATATTTAGAACAGAATTTTTGTTCATTTCATAGTGTGCTAGTTCTGGTCAAGATAGATGATATTTTTATATGCTATTTAATGTTTTATAAAAAAGTGTTCATTAGATGGCCAGCTTTTTGACACTTTGAGAGGATTTTGCTTATTGCTTTAATCATTGATTGAAATTTTCCACTGCTATAGATGTCATCAGTTTTTATTCTTAAGATTATTCCATCTGCATTGATAGAAATGCAAGACTCTTCTGTACTAGGACTTTATTTCTGTAATAGCAACATTTCATTTAAGTTTTTACTATATACATAAAGAACATGCTTTAGTTTGTACAGTGATTTTTAAAGTCTATGTGCTACATTTCTGTTTGATTCATCTAGCACTCCATAAGAGTGCCATATAAAGATTTCTTGAATTTCAGTAAACTTTCCTGCAGAAGTGCAGTTGTTAAATTAAGCACAAAGATGTCCTATTTATGGTATGCAGCTAAAGTAACTACTGTCTGAATTTATCTTATACTACCAGGCAAAAAATATATTTTCTAGCAGTTGATTCCTTTTATCAAAAAGTATTCTTCTATAATGTATCAGGTCTTATATTTTACGGGGAGCTCATTGGGATATATTTGATTTGGGGTAATGAACTTTGAGTGTACCATCTTTTTCAAGTTGGAATACCAGAGTTTCAATACTGTTTACAATATGACAGTTAATTTTATTTTTACAGCATCATTCTTAAAAGAAAAAAAAATATTGTCCAACACTGCAAAAATAATAAAAATTAGCAGTTTGAGAGTATTAGAATGGAGCAAAGTATCAGGAATGAAATAAATTTTAATCAAACTTTTATGTACCTTTGAAATGTAAAAATTAGTACGAGTGTTAGAAACATGAAATACAGCAAAGCACAAGAAACTGTGACAGAAATATATGTATTTATCATGCACTAATTGTTTTGATAGAAGTGAGCTAACTTCAACACAACAAAATATAAAACCCTACTAGAATCTGTGTAGCCAATTTACTTGGAACACAATAAATGAACACTGACCGCAGCTATAGAAATAGAATTAATCCATAAGGAAGTTAATTCCTAACAAAATATTAATGATGAAAGCATTATTAAAAATTTTCATGTCAATTTTTAGCTTTGGTTGACTTTTGACCAACAAATTTTATTTTTCTGGGTGCATACGTTGACTTACATTACATTTAGTGCAAAATTAAGGCTAAAACCACAATAAGAATACTTTCAGTCCTTTAAAAACTGCTTAAAAGTTACCTACAAGGATAGTCATCATTAAATTTTTCCATTTCATGAGTAAAACTTTTCTGTGTGCACATTTTTTAGATATGAATGAATATTGAACGATTATATAGCATAAAAATAATATTTTTGTAACCCAACAGCATTTCTATAGACTCACCAGTATTCCAATAATGAATGTCAGTCTGTCAAAGTTGAGACTGACTTCTCTTAGTTGGATTAATAAATCAACTATTTTGTAGTCCTTAAAACATTAAGTAAAAAGAAGATAACTACCTCATATTAAAATGTGTTTTTTAAAGACGTTCTTTGGTTCAATTGCTTAGCTGCAAGGCCTACTTTTCAACTCAAAAAGCTGCAAAAATTGGAAAAACAAGCATTCCAGAAAAAGTAAAATCCTTTTACCAAGGAAATCAAATGTTCTTAATCAATTTTTTCAGTCAATTTTTTCAGTCAGTTGTAAAAGTCACTCGTTTTGCAATCATTTTTAGTCGTAATAGACATGACCACAAGGAAATAAAAAAGGAGACCCACAAATTAACCCATTAAAATTCATAAGCCATATTCTTAGATTTTTGGTTGCGGCAAAATACAAAATCTCATTTGTACCTTTCATAAAGGTATAACTAAATTGATTTTTCAAAATCTGCCATGGATTGATGTTTTTTGTTACAACCTAGAATTTTAAATGCAGCCAACAGCTTAACCTTATAAATTAATTAATGCTGTAAATCATTCCAATTACTCATGCAGAAATATCTTGACTTTGAATGAAATTGATTGCATCGTTGCAATAATTTCATTAAAAATAATTGTTCTCAAATTTTATTCGACTATACTTGATAATATATAATGCGAATACAATTAATATTCAAGAATTTTTACGAAAATTTAGTTGCGAAAATTTTTCAAATAGAAAGCACGGACGTACGCGCTAATGTAATAAATGTAATGCGTACCAAATTTTTTTATAACTTTTTGTTGAATCAAATGAAATGGAAAGATGTAGAAATTTTTTTTAATAGCAACATTAAAATTTTAAAGCTCACTCGTGCTCGGGCTGTTAAACATTATACTTACTACCATTCTGAGCATAAGCATTATAGCTCCATCTTAGAAATAAAAGTAATTATGCTTAGTATGCATTGCAACAGACTTCACGCGCTTCAAAAACTTGCAACATCGAGTTTAAGAAATTTTACGTAACTCTAGTCCTGCTTCAAATGTATTGTGAAAGATTTACATTGAAACAAGTTCTTACGAGAAAAAGTAGAGAGGATAGTTTTACTGCAACTACGATTTTCCCATAAAAATTGATTTTTATATTGCTCTCACGTTTACAATATTATAGCAGCAAAACTCATTTTGAAAATTTTAAACACGTGGGTGCTTTAATTATAGTATTTTTAATATTATACATTATTCCAAACATACTTACCTGGTGCGCTCTCGTTCGCGATCAAGAAGGCGAATGAAGGCAAGCGGAGCAGACCATTGCACTTCGCGAAAGCGATATGGTGCTGTAAAACTTACAGAATGCGACTCGTTCGTATCTCTCGCACAAAATTTTTTGCCGGGGTGTTGGTGCTTGCGCCGCACCCACCAAGTTTAACTAAATCACTCCAACATTCTCACCAGACCAGTATTTATTGATCCCTCTATCGAACAGCACAGTTACCAAAGTACACAAATCAAACCATCACAATCCCTGAATGCACTGATTTGTCTTACAGTTTTATTATATCAATTATCCTTCAGAATAAAACAGTTCCTAAATAACCTCGATATGATGTGCCAATGTCAAAAATATTTACTGTTGGTTGTCAAAAGTAGAAACGGGGAAAAAAACAAAGTGTATGATGCAAGCAATAATAAATAACAAGCTAAAGAGAAGCTATAGTATATTAATTGCAGGTAAACAAGGCAAGCAATGAAAGGGTAGGACTGCTTCCAGGAAGCAAGAGAATGCTGCAAAGTAGCAATGCAATGCAATGCAAGAGAATGCTGCAAAGTAGCAATGCAATGCAAGAGAACAGAAGAAGTGAATTGCGTTATGCAAAACATTGCAGCTTTACAGTTTATAAGATGGCACGGGCAGATAGAAATTACAAGGATATTACTGTATTATCTACCAAAGATACTGTAGATAAAGTGGAGACATCTGTTGAAAAAGTTTATATAGAACAGTATATAAGTTGTGTGATGAATAAAGAAACTATAAGGTTTATTTGGGATATTGGGAATTTGTGAGAGAAAATTCTGACATCGGTTGGATCTTTTTAGAATATTAATAACATATTTTGAATTTGTAATAGAGACCAATCTAAAAAATTTAAATGAAGTTAATTCCAGTTATTTGTTGACATTGCTGAGTTTACCTTAGTAGCTTAGATAAAGACAGCATTAATTAGCAGGTTTGATGTCCACTGTATTGCACTTCAAAAAGTAGGGATTCTCTAGTTGCTCTACTATAAACTTTTTTCTGGCTGGAAGTCACTATTTAAACACCAATATTTCTGTTGGTACAGAGGAAAATTGAACTCATGTTTGACTCCATGTTAACTCTAATCATACTCAAAAAAAGTTCGTTGCAGACTTAATATAGGGTATTCTTAAATGTCATTGAGGTCATAAAATATAGCATTCTGACTTAAAACACTCAATGTTAGTTGTCTCCAATAGGAAATCCATTTCAAAACGTGGTTGTGAAGAATAAAAGTACTAAAAAAATTTTTTCTTGTAAAGCTCTGTAGAAAATATATTTTCAGGTAGAAGAAAGAAACAAACACAGCTTAGATTATGTGCAAAAGCAAAAAATGTATTATGTGGTATGTTGTATTAGTAAATCATAACCAGTATATGCTCTCATTTCAATTCTCTAGTGTCTTCAATGTGAGTGAAACAAAAAATTTTAACTGCAAAAAGTAATATTCATTTATAGAGTTATAAGGCACTTCCACATAAAATTACTCATGTAATGACAAGAGTTCTACTATGTGTACAATAAACATTACACAGGTTTCTTAAATGTATCTTTGCAAGGATATGCATATGCCTATGTGCATTCTTGACTTCATTCTGCTTTTCAGTTGAATTCATCAATAGTTCTGACTCTACCATCTAAGTAACTGGATAGAACAGTTTAGTGTAAAGGAAAAATTTTACTTATTATTTATAAATACCTTTTTCAACTAGAATTTTAAAATATTTACTCTTAGCTATTTTTGAAAATTGTTTTTGTTGCAAAAGACAAAACAAAACTTTTTGGAACAGAAGAAAAATTAATTTGAAACTAATGTCCTCCCTGGAATAGGGAAAAAAATCGTCCATCCGTACTAGAAAATTTAATCTCGGTACAATTCAAAGCTATAGAGAAAATTAATTGAATTGAACCAAGTTATCGAAAATAATAAGCTTTCTATCCTAGATGGGAAAAAATGATCGTTTTGTTATCAATCTATGAAGATTCAGTTATTTACATAACTTATTTGAAGTAATGTTTTCTATGCGTTACTTTTTTCTGTCAGTGAATAATTTGATTTGTCTATCTTCCGACCATAACTTGAGGTATTATGCCAAACAACTTAACACAATGAAGTTTTATACTTTATTCTTAAAACTGTTACGTTTTAAACTATTCGATATACTGTATCCGCAAGCCCCCGAAGATTATCAAAATGAGGAGTTTAGACAGATAAATTTTTTGTTTTAAGCTGCATTATTAAGCTGCATTATTTTATTGGTCTACCTACGACAGTGTAGTATAGAGTAGCAATTTAGGGAAACTAAAAAACGACTGATTGCTTATTTTTTTCGGAATTGCTAAAATTGTAATTTGATCAAATGCAATATCACAACATATGTAAAAATTACTAAATCAGCTTGAAAGCACTTTATTTTATTTGAATCATAGCGGCTGATCTTTTAACAATTTTAATAACGGCCGTCTAGAAGTATTTACACTTGGGACATGACGATGGAGATTTTATTAGATCCTTCAACAGTCAACTTATTTTATTATATTTATTATATTTCGTTCAGAATCTTAGAGCTGTCATATTGTTTAGCGTTATGAAAGATTGACCCTACAAGTTTCCTCTGGAAGCAAGACGGCCGTAAGATACGAGCTTAACATCACTTTTTAATTGCTTCTGTTGCTTGAGAATCAGTAAACGGCAGTTTCATAAATGAATCATGAAAATTTACGAAAATTATTGTTCCGAGAATGACAAATAAGCGTTTCGGTTAGAATTTTCATTATTATGATCGTATGATGACATCAAAGAATTTTTATTTATCCAATCAAATCTCTAAATTTTTAACTTCAGAATTCAATTTGAAGTAGAAATTTTACAGAACATACTATATTTCTTACGAGATTTATCAACGCAGTCACTGCCATATAACTCTTAAGTGATGGAGCTGACCGACTTGTCTTTGCCCTTCTTATTCGCCGCAGAAACAGAGTACCGCCGAATATCACTAAAAAAGTTTCATACTTTATTTACTGTTTCTATATCATTACATTGGTATTGCTCTGTGTAGGGTTTGTCGAAGTTCGGTTCGTCCTCAGTTTCATATAGTGCCGATTATGCAGCTTGCTAGCCCTGTTCAAGACGACGCTTCCGATGAGGCTAATTATGCTTTGAAGACTGAAAATGAAATTTTGGATGAGACCGCTACGTTGGATTCTTCTGATGAAAATCATACCCTGCAGAAGTCCGTATCTTTTCATGAGCGCGTTAAAGTTACACTCATCCCAAACAAGGATGAATTAGAAGTAAAGGAGATCTGGTGGAGCAAAAAAGATATGCGCCGTTTCAAGCTTGCATCTAAAGATGCGGTTGACTATATCGGTACTAAATCTGAGCTAAAGTGCACTGAACACATGTCTGCCTCCACTTCTGGGGCTGTATCTAACATACCGATTTGTAACGATGCAAATATTATCTCCTCCATGTACGTTCTGGACGATGATCTTTCTGCTGAAATATACATGAGCATGACGCAGATGCGTGTATCTTGAGCTATGAACCCTCTGACACAGTCATATTTTCGTAAAATTTGTACCGCTTTCTTGTTCATAGAAGCGCTGCATTTCGTTCCGTTTTTAATATTTATTAAGACTCTCTATGCCGCTAACATTTGAGCCCATTCCATACTCTTTCAAGTGTGTGTTTTGATGCCTTTTTTATTTTACTTTAATAAATATTTTTATGATTTTATTTGTACATGATATTTTCTTCTCTTCTGTTTTTTATACGTGAAGTTTTGGGATTTTTTTCCATACATTATATGCCTTGCACACAAATCTTGAATGTTAGTCATGAATCCAATAAATTTGACACTAAATCGTTTTTTTAATATTTTTATAATTTCTATGTTAAGCGACATATTACATCCAGCAACCTTTCAAACTCTTTTGTATCAGCATCATGAAAAGTAATCTATCGGCAAAAACATATTTTTTTTTGTTTTATATTAGAATAGTGCCTGTTTTCTGGCAAAATCCAAAAGCAGCATAGAGAGTTGAATTAGAACGAGATTTTGGCTTCCTAATCCTAGATGCAATTCTAGCTCTGGCATACTAAACGAATCTTAATTATTTGGTGAGTAAATTCAATTGCAGTTTATTAAAATAAAGTTGTAACTTAGCATATCTGCAAAATTTTTGCAGATATTCAGTCTAAACTAGAACAGTTATCGAAGAAAACGTATGTACAAAGTTTGTATTTTTCATAGAAGCAAAAGATGCATTTTGTGTACCAACTGCAATGAAAGTTTCAAAATCAAATTTTCCATTGAGACTCGCACTTACTACATATAGCTTTTGAGGAATTTGAGATTATTTTACTACACCAAGAAAACAAGCAATAAATATCAAACGCCGAAGTTGATATTTTTATCATTAGATGACATTCTCTAAATCAAATTCATCAGCTGCCAAGGCTGCCTTAACAAGCATTATGGATATAGACCAGCTATCATAATATCAACAGTGCTGAATTGTTCTATCAACATGTAAAATTTTAAATTGGTCCATAGTGTAAAAAATCTGAGCTCACATTTTTTAACAACGGATAATACATCATTGCCAACACGTTTGGTGGATTGCTGATCTTATGCAATTCGAAAATAAACCAGAAAAACAAAATGAAACACTTTAATTGAATTACATCATTATCAATCTAATTCATAAATCAAAGAACTCCTAATAGGTTGTTGAAAACTCATCTTTTCACGAGTGTTTTTTAACGTTTCATGAGTGTTTTTTAAAGTTTCACAAGGATAAAGTTCTGGCACTTCAATTTTATTCGAATCAGCAACAAGGTCAGTTCTAACCCGCATATTAGTTATTTTTGATTCTAGTTCTAACCCTCCCCATATTCCTGGTGGATCTTTATACAACACTAGTGCTACATTATTCGATGCAATGCTAAATCTTGATTTTGACGGATCAATTGAACCACGAAGTTCGAGGCATAAATCTAATGAAGTACCATCCATTGTTTTGGCCCGAAAAGAGCCTGATCGGGTCTCCCATTCAGATATCACACCATCTGGACATACGTTTTCTACTTGAATCAAAAGAGAAAGTGTTTTTTCATTCTCGTGAAAATCAAATTCTGGCCTGCCTACATTCGTATAAATTGCACTTCCAATCAAGTCATTTGATCCATGATTAATGTCTTCTTTATAATAACCTATACCAAATTTTCCCAACTTGAAGACATAACTGGGTCTGGGGCCCCTCCATATTTTAGAAGACTCAAACCCATCAATTTTTAAACAAACATCACAGTTCAAGTCCAGTTCATTGTTGAACTGGCCTGTCTGCTCAACTTGAATCTTTTTTTCAAACACAAACTTTTCTCCTGTGTTTCGATTATTTTCGTCTAGCCATCTTTTGTTGTCCAAAGATTTATTGTTATTTTTTATAGTGAATATTGGAGCTGAAGTGTTCCGTTCATTGGTGTCTTGAGCCATGCTGTCTTCAATAACACAATCAGCTTCAGATGAAGGAGAATAGCCTACTGTAGGCTTAACTACAGGCATAACTACAGTCAATATAGACTTGCTTTTGTCATATTGGGCAGTCCCATCATCTCTCATTACTGGATACGGTAATTTGAATTCCTTTATACAAACAAACAAAAAACATGATTGCGTGTAAGTCAAATCCCCCCCCCAAGTGAAAAATGCAAAAAAATGAACCTTTCAAAAACCAAAATTAATTAAAAACCATTAAAATTTTTCAATGGAAAAAGTTTTTCCAGCATATTTGCAAAGATATCCGTGCACTTGGTTATCCTTGTGCATTTTCCTACCTTTATAGCATGTATACAAATATTTAAAAATTTTAAAATCAGAATATCTACATAAACGCAATAAATTAAATATGCACCAAATGATTGATGTAAATCAATCTTTACACTGGAAAGCAATCAACAGAAATATCGACTAATTTTTCTTAATTACTAAAACTGATTATAAAAGTGTTCAAACGATCATTAGATGTAGCTGTTTTCATATAAATTCATCATTTTTATATAGAATTATGGATCACATATTTCGAACACCTAAAATATGTATATGTTTATATAAATAACTGCAAACTCAATTTTACATGAAATTTCACATAGATGCATACACTACAAAAATATAATAACTCTAAGGTATAACTTACTATGCAAGACTCAACACCGCTCATTTTTATTTTCAACAAAAAATATTCCAATTTGAATTTATATTCAAAACAAAATATTAACTCTGAGCAGTAACTTTTAAGATTTAGAAAGCTGCAGAAAATAAGACATCGAAAAGCAAAGCCACAAGAAGTAACAGCAAATAATCTATCAATGACAGCCAAGGTCATTGGCAATGACGCAGCTTCAGAGGAAACACTGACTTACAAATAATATATGCAATTATGACATGCAGCTGTAAGCAATGAAATAAAACTAAAATGTATCATTATATATCACCTTGGAAATTTGTGTTCCATAATATCAAGTAAAATCACAGAAATAAGACGTTCTAAAAGTGGTAATATTATCTAGATAATAGTCTCAAAGGGCTTTTGTAAAGGATTAAATGTTTCCTTTAACATTGCAAGCATACCACAAAATATGTGCAGCCAGAAGCTTACGTGCTAGAGTAAACTTCAGATATAACGAATTTCCATTGAAGGATTTTCTCAATTTTTGAATGAACAAAAAAGTCATTACATGCAGAGTTCAGTGCCAAATTTTCGGATATAACGAACTAATTCGGTGGTTCCGACAGATTCCTTATATCTGAAATTTACTGTCTTATTCTTTTTTACGTTGCATATCTATATTTTAATTGTACGCACCAATAAAACCTTATTTGTCTGCCCATCTGTAATTTTTACAAGTCGCTCAGCTACGTCTAACTGCAATTCACTTGATTTGATTCCTTCAGGTACATTGAACTGTAACACAAGCTCTTTTGGTCGGCGAGACGGTATTTCCCTTTAAAACACAAACTTTAAATGTCAATTTCAACTTCCCCTGAACATAGTACATCAGCTAGATACTAAAATTACGCCAAAAAATAGTTTCCTTAAAATAAGCCTCAATTACTCGAATACAACGCAAGCTCAAAAAAATGTGATAGTATATGTAATTGTGCATCATTTGCAATGTAAAATGCTACCTTCCGAGTGTATGATTGGCTAGTTCAAATTCCCCACGTTCTTTGAGGGTGCAGCTGGGAGAAGTCATTGTTTTAGAACAAGCATTCTTTTTATCCAGCTCTCTGTACCAAAATCATAATAACTTATAGATGTAAATGATAAAATTATAAAACTGCGAATTTGCATAAAAAACTTCATTTTTGCATATGCCGAGAAAAAAGAATATACGTATATATGTCTGTGTTCGAAAAATAGCGATATGAAGAGGCTGGCATTCAGCAAGCTTAGACAGCCTAAGATCAGTTAAAGGTAGTTTTTGTCAGTTTCAACTGACTTGGTTTATCAAGATGTCAGAAAGTTTCCGGCATTTAAAAATGTTAGTAGTGAGTAGAAAATTAAGAGAAAATTACATCATATTCTGTCTGTTTACAATCTCCACAAACAGAATGGATATCGCAAATGAACAGAAACTCAATTATTTATACATTTGTGAAAAAATAAGTATATAGATATTGTAATATTAAAACCTGGGATCTTCCTTTTTGAGCTCTCGTTTCCCGTCATCCACACTTTTTATTCCTACACACAAGTTTACAAATATATTTGATTTTCGAATTAAACATATGCCGACAATAACGTATTTTTAACTAATTTTAAATTCGTCATGCATGAAATTCAGTTTAGCTGTCTCAGCAAAAAAATGAAAATATGGTCGATTTACACGAATGTATACTCTATATAAGAAATATGGCAGTAAAAAAGTTTAAGGTTACCAGTTTGAAATTTTTCTGATTTTGGCACAATTTCAGTGAGATGCTGGGTTGATTTCTGATTCAAAAATCCTTTTTTCACAGTCATGCTTTTCCCATTTGATTTACTTTTTTCCTTATTCCCAGGAATTAATTGAGGTTGCACATTTGTCTCTTTTTCATCCTCTGATTGTGCACCTGCATCACTTGATTTTCTGAGCAATACATGGAAATTATTACTACCTCAGAAAGCATATTAACATAATGATACGAATAGATATTTGAGATAAGATTATGCAGTAAAACAAATATTACCGATTTTGCACTAATATAGACGCTTTTATATGTTACCACTGAAAATGCTTAAAATTATTGTAATGAAATAATGGTAAGCTTTGATGATACAAGGATTACATATTTCACAAATGAAGATGACATGATCTTTGGTTGATTTTCAATCCGATAAAAGCAGAAATTGGTCATTATGAAAGAGATCGATATATCAGAACTTGGTATACAAAATTGATTGTTTGGTATTTAATAGTGCTCGGTTCTTCATGCGTATTATGTGAATAAATTAAACAGTATTCTATTTAAAACTTTCTAGGAAAATATAGCAAAAGTTTAAGAATCTTAAGGTCCAGTTGATAAGCTTGCAATTTTTTACCAAGATTCATATAGAAGTCTACTTTTAAAGTGGGAAGTCATCAAATTCAAACTTCAAACAGATTCTTCTTATTAGTTCATAGTTCAACATGCAGCTCATATACAGTTCAATGCATTCATAATCTGTTGTATATAGAACACACCTATAAAGCATTGTTGGAGGTGTTCCTCCCTTATGTGCTACTCCTTTAAGTACTCTATATGAACGTTCCACTTCAATTGAATATCCAAATTTGTCACTAAGAACTTTTTCTGAACTTTCAAGTGAACTGTTCACGATTAAATCCTGTCATACCAATGTAAAAATAGAAAAAAATGCATTGATATTTTCTTTTCAAAAATTCAAGTTATTAACTCAAAATTTCCATGCCTAACGCGTATAAATTGTCATACATGTTAATGAATTATGTTAAAGTCAGAAATATATATATAAATAGTTATATAATTATAATTTTTTGACTGAAAAAACTGTGATACATGCTGATGACATTTTTCATCATTATCGAAATGCTTCTACTGCAGTTATCACTTGAATACAGTGCACACCAAATAACAAAATCATTCGAGCTCAGCATGAATGGCTCTAAATTAATTGCGACCATTGCTTTTCGAAAGATTCTCTCTGAACTTCAAGTTTCCATATTAAAGTAATAATGAAAAGAGATTCTCGAGGAGTTATCAATCAATAGAATATGGGCAATCACATAGTACAAAAAAAGCAACCAATAAAAATTATTTAGTAGCTTAATCATTTTTCTTTAAAATCACGTTCAGGAAATAAATGATTTGACAAATTTACCTTTATATCATTTCTTGATGAAGCCAACGTAAGAGCTTCAGGATTTAAACATACATCCATGGTCATCACTTCAACATTCGAGTTGTCTTTTTCTAATCTCAGAGGGCCAGCTATGTGAGGAATAGATAATGAGGCCCCATGGGATTGAATTGGGCCTTTTTCAGGACCTGATACTTCATCACTTTGAACCAGATTTACAAAAAGCTTTGATTTTTGCTCCTCTTTCACACTTTTACTTCCTTTTTTGGGAGAATAGAAAGTCTTTATCACAAACCCGGGACGAGGCCTGTGAAACCCAGCATTAAAAATATGCGTTATATAAATTAAAAGTATCAATTTCTCTTTCTCTTTGCCAAAAAGTTTTTTGCTTCTTATTTGAAATGCCACTCTTGCCTTATTTTTTAATTGGCTTGAAATTTTTTTCAAACCAATTAATCAAAATATTTATATGAAGATAAAAAATTCAAGCAAATTATGTTGAACTTACTGAGTGTATAAAGCAATTAAGTAGCTTCAGAAGCCAATAAAAACGCAATTAAAAATTGATGATAATAAAACTATATGTGTCAAAATACATAAGATTAGAATCTATAACTAACCGAAGTAGAGCTTTTCCTTTGGGAATTTTCTGTTCGCTCTCTAATTGAGATATGTACTCTTCTTGTTCTTTTCTGCGCGAAGTGAAAAACTCTTGTACTTGAATAGTATGTACTCAACATAAAATGATAATCGATTTTTAATAATATATATGAAAGCCAAACAATTGATATGGTATCAATTTCTATTGCTGGGCTATTCAGTAAAAAATATTACGGAGATATTCGTACGTAACATAATAAATGGGACGCATGTGATTTTAAACCTGTATTTTGGGTCACCAATTTCAGTCATATAATCGCGAAGCAAATCCTGAAATTTGGGATCATCCATATTCTTTTTTAGCTTCTCGGCTTCCTATACGATATGAATACATATAGTTTATCATATGACACTAGGCTCTGTAAAATATAATCGAACACAAAAAATATAATATTATTGAAATATTTTACGTTAAAGTACTATTCCATTTCTCTGCATAGTTAGTTAGTATTAAGCATGAGAACGTATGTACATTACAGAATGCCTTATCAAAAATGGTAAGAGCATGATAGATTAGAAAAAAATAGAAAAGAAAGCGAACAACGTCAATAAGATGCAAATCAGTTTGTTTCATGTTTTACCGTACCTCAGGATCAAGTTTAAACCCATCCTTACCACCATTATTTTCTAATTCATTAATAACATTCAATGCATCGCGCTTTTCTAAGATAGGATTCATGCTGCTAATAAATTTCTAAGAAAAGACTTTCTTGAACTGTACTTCAGAAGTAAGGATTTTAAGTATAATTTGACGTTTTCCGTTAAATTCCATGCATACGTGAATCATATTATATATATTCTACTTTAATCGTGTTAAGGTTGCTGCGACCAAAGTCACTGATATTACCATCTTTGTCCGAAAATAGAATGATGGCTTTGTATTTGAGTTAAGTTAAAAATAAAATTTAGGTTTTATGAAATATCCAAGTATTGCGCCGCATTTGATTACAATGCCATGGTGATATATTCAATTAGAATATTTTGAGTTTGAATATATATATTTATTCATATACATTAATCTTCTGCTTAAACAAGTAACTCATTTATGACAAGAAAAAGGAAATAAAAGATTGAAATATACAACACACTGTGATGGTGATCACAGCACGAGGCAACACAAAAAGAAATAGATAAGAGAAAAATAAGAGAGTATTATCAACTGTAGATTCTACTTATCACATGCTACAGGAACATACCACTTAGGGAAGTGTACTTCTTCTGGGAGAAATAGAAAAAGTGTAGAGTGAATTTGGAAAACATTTGAACCGAGTTTGGGAACATGAAATTACAAAAATGCAATTACACAACCTCTGGATTTTCTGTAAGGACCAGAAGAATTCCAAAGCTAAACTGTTAAGTTGGAACCATAGAGTTGGAAAGAAAATTGTAGATGGATAAGGATCACAGGAATGGGTCACGGGTCACATCTGGAAAGGGAACTGGAGCAGTAACCAATGGAAATCTTAGCAGTTTAAATATGCATACTTATTAAGCAGCAACATATTTATAAAATTTTGGTTTTCTGCAAAGCAAGTAAAGAAATAAAGCATACCTAGCACTTAAGTGGGCAATATAACAGATAAATTGATGTGCGCATCTAACTAGGAGATTGCATAAATATTAATAGATAAAGGTTAAACAAAAAATTGAGACAAATAAATGAATAACATCATATTTATTTGCCATTGTCAATCGTTTGAATTGTAAATAGTTTTCCATGCAAGCAAATTTGAGAGTCTCAATTAGGTGTGAAACAAAGTACTTAATTGAAGAACGAGTTGCCAGATTTTTTAAAATAATGATACGATTTTCCATTACTGTAGCAGCAAGTACCTTCCAATCTTCATCATTTACTGGTCCTTCCAAATTGTTGAAATAATCATCATCAGTATTGTCTTGTAATTTGTTTAGTTCTTTCATGAATTTAATCAGATATGACTTATATCCTATCTCAATCATCATATCTAATTGTTTTCTTGTTGAGGCACAAATTAGTTTGGAAAAGACAATGCATTGAATTCTTTTTCTACATCATCTGCCAGTAAATTTTCATACAAATCATTCCACTTGTCTAAGTCAAGAAAAGAATTGAGTAAAAAAAAAGTCTTTAAAGGGGAATGAAGAGCCTCTGTTAAATTTACACTTGGGAACCAAACCACATATAGTACAATCATTCTGACATTGATTAATAGTTTTTTAATTGACCTGTAATGATACCTATTTGGACGCTGTATGAAATCCTAAAACTTTAGGATTACCTACCATTTTCAACATTTTTGAATTACCAATAGCTTTTGGAATGTACATACCATATATTTATTCATAATATGATTGAAAACTTCTGTTGATAGCAATATCAAGAGGTTGCAAAATGTTCAAATTTGGTGCAACAGTAAGAAAAATGCTGAGCTGTTTAGCATGTTTGAATTAAGTTTTATATAGAGACCATAAGAGTCAATAATAAATAGTGCCAGCTCTAATAAAAATACTGTTGTTAGGAAAATACAAACACAGCAAATAACATAAAAACAGAAATAGTATTAGATATTAACCTACATGTGTTGCTGAAAGTGAGATGACTTTTGCAACGCACAAAACATAGTAGCATGAAGAACAGGGTTCAGTTTTCCAAAGTATCTTAGATCTAAAACTGAAATCAAACTGAAACCAAGCTGAAAGCAAGCTGGAACTGAACTGAAACTGAACCAAAACTGAACTTAAACCAAACTGAAATTTAAATCATAACATGGACAAATCATATCACAGCTACATAGAAATAAGAACTAACTCTTAATAGAGTTAGTTCCTAACAAAATCAAACCTTTGTCGCTACTGCAGTTAAATTTTTATATACTTGAATGCAGCATAGAATATCCATGCCAATTTGCAAAGGCTATTTGTTTCAACAATTTAATACAACTATATGTGCTGTTAGGATAAGATGGATGTGTCTAGAATAAAAAAACAAGTTTTGAAGTACTTTGGTAAGCAATTTAAACCGCACAAGTTTCAACAGTATAAGCATAGAAAAGATTCAGATGAAAATGCAGTTTTTAATGACTTATGAACCAATGTTCTGAAGCAGTTGGGAAAGGTGGCAAGTTAGTTGCTATTCTATTTGTTTAAGCCATTGCAAACTTTTTGTGATGTATGACAGTATCTCTTTTTCATTAAGTGATACTGCCTTGATCAAAGTTGGCATCAATACTCAAGGCATGTGCAAGTAAGCTGAAGGCTCCTGCCTTTGAGGTCATTGAAATATAAATCAATGCTGTTGTTTAATCTACATTAAACTAATTTGCCTCTAATTTACATCACAGAAATTTTTTGGATATTGTGAGCTAGTCTAATGTGAAAGGATTCAATGACTACATTATAGTATTCAATTACAAGGCTTGCATAGTGTCAGAACCAAGTGTATAAAGTGTATGCTTTTCTCAAAACATTAAAGTAAAAAATAAACTCAAAACAGAAAATGCACAACAGCTTATACCATCAGTTTAGATCATGCATTGTCAAGAGTGAATCTTGACTGCAAAATTTAGACAAGCTACTTTTACACTAATCAAACTTATTTGAAAATAAACATGATGCAAATATATTCAAATTGTCAGGATCTGATAAGTTTTTGCTGTGTGATTTGTCTTAAAATCATGATTTGTTTATATACTATAATGTTTGTTCATGTACAATTCTTTCATGAAGTCATATTTGTGGTTTGGTCTAATTTGGCTTGTATGTATGTAGAATCAGTTGTAAGGTGTTAACAAGATTCTGTTTTGTCAACACATGAGACAAGGCTAATAAAATTGCATTATTTGTGTAATATTTTGTGCTCCTTGTTTTTGCTCTTGCTTCTTGGACTATGCATTAGCACAATTAGTTACTCTTAATTGTTTGATGAGAATTCGATAAAAAATTGATTGGGAGCCAACATATTTTTTGGAAATAGTGTAGCAGTTAATGGTACCAAATTCATTCCCAACACAATAAGTGTAGGTTCTCTAGCAACAATTAGCAGTATGTGCTTGACAACAGCATGCCAAGGTGACAGAACTACAATTGCCTAGTAGAGCTAATATGAATACAGGGTATGTCAGGATATTTGCCGGTCCTGCTATCTCTTTAATTTCTACGGCATAACTGCTCGGTTATGTTCACCCATATTT